>CAUYQV010006526.1:0-20530 GCA_963574575.1 Galagoides demidoff
CTCTTTAAGAATCTGATGAAAGGTACAAATACCTAAAAAATACATTTATATGTAAGTGCTATAGGTTTAGGAGTCCCCTAACACTCATCCGAAGATCCCAGGTAAGAATTCTTGCTCTGCACAACAGGTAATTTTTTTCTCAGAACTCTTGACGTGTCTCTTCTAAATTTTTGAATCTGTCGAATATGGACCCTTTTACAGAGTAGTATCCAAAATTGGATTTGAGTGTATCAGTTATGAATCTTTGGTTTTATATAACAGAAACACTGTTTATCTAAAGGAAAAAAAAAAGACCAGTCATTGAAAAGATAACTGAGTAACTCATAGATTTAGAGAAAAACCCAAAGTAGATAGCAGGGCAAATGATAGTAACATCTCTGCAATGGTTCTTAAGACCAATCCGCTTTGCTCCTTTGTAGCTAATACCAAGAAAACAGTAGAAAGGATGTGAGGTGGGAAGGAACAAAAAATGTCCATTACAATAGCCATAGACATCTGGGAAGGTAAGAATGGAAACTGTAGCTGTCTGTTATTTTAATCATCTCTGATATAGTCATTATGGCCACCATTACTCACCTATTCTGAGGAAACAGGTTGCAAAGACTGGCCAGCCTCCAAGATGTATTTTCAGTCACTTCAGATGTGACCAATGAGCATCAGAGCCAACAGGAAATTCTCAAGAGATGGAAACAGGAGCCACAGTGATCACCTGAGCAGAGGGTACAGAGTCAGTACAAGGATCAGTCAGTACAGAGTCTGGACCAGGATGTTTGCCCACTTCTTGCTGAGGGCCTTCACGTCGCCTACCCTGAGAGACTCAGAACTGCCTATGAACCAGTGATGGTGGCATCTCCCATTCTTCCCCTCTCTGCATGAGACTATGCATTGTTTATTCTCAGGTCCAGCATGATATATTAGATTTGTGCAGGGGAAGTCGGTAAAAATGAAAGTAAGAAATATGTACTGCAGTTATATTGGAACATTCTCACCTTGATTACAGGGAAATAAACTTCCAGATCAATGACTTTCTGGTACCAGCAGAGTATAAGCTAAGATCCTTGTTGGAGAATGAAGTTGCCTGGACTAGGTTGTGATACGTGTCTTCTGTAAACATTGTAAGATGTCATTGTTGACAACCTACCATCTGGCATTATCATAGTTTCTTAATGATGCGAATCTTTTTGTAAAGCTCTGTAAACTGTGAGTTTTTTTTTTTTAATATTTTCACTTGAAGATCAAGTGGCTAGTATTTTGAAAATGATAGCATGCATATTTAGAGATCATTTAAACAATTGCCCTACTGGTTTAAATAATGCAAATAACAGAGTATATCAAACTATATTCTATTAAAAGCTTATTTTGTGAGGTTTCTGCTATGATTAAAAATGCGTAATACATGATAAGTGTAACATAGTTTTTTTCCCCCTTACATTCATGGTGATTTTACCAATTAATTAGCAGAGAAATGGAGTCTTGTACAGAGTATTGTAAAATCTCTAATTTGGTTAAACACTAATGGCACAAATGAAGAAATAAACCTTATCAGCCAAATTTGAAGCACTTGGGGTACTGGGGCTAAGGTTTATTGAAATCTACAAATGACATATGATCATTTCATTTGAATGTTAATTTCCTTCAAAAATGTTTTTATCATATCCACAAATTTACACATTAAACTC
The DNA here is from genome assembly GCA_963574575.1 of Galagoides demidoff. Taxonomy (NCBI): domain Eukaryota; kingdom Metazoa; phylum Chordata; class Mammalia; order Primates; family Galagidae; genus Galagoides; species Galagoides demidoff. Next base: position 1,680 of record CAUYQV010006526.1, read on the forward strand.
TGTATTTTACCCTGCTTCCTTCATCTTTGTCCTAATGGAACCAGAAATAACAAGGAGATGATTTAAATATCGATCAATGAAAAGAAGAGTAAATGTATGGCATCTGTATGGGTAGCAAATTGGAAATTAATATTCGAATTATGTAATACCTATTATATAGGTTCTACATAAATCTGTATCATAATTGACTAGTGTCAAAACTATTTTCATGGAGTCAACTTTTAATACTTTAGCAGCTTTGGATAAGGTGATGTGGTAAAGAAATGATATATTTGATAACAGCTTTCTGTGAAATATATAAAACTGAAGTATTTGGGGGCAGTTTTAATGTTCACTGAACATTTCAGAAATTAAATCATTGTATTCCTTAAGGACATTATTGTCTTGGGAAATTTACCCAGACTTGTTCACCGTTTTGGAAATGTGTCACCAATGGCAGGCCCATTCCAAAGGATCTGAAAACACCTGTCAACCAGGCTGCATCTGCACCCAGTGCACGCTCAGTGACAGTGACTTCCAACATAGTGCGAGCATGGGGTTATTTCTAGTGTATTATTTTATTCTAGCTTGTTATTTCCAAGCATTTACATGTCAAAATTCATAGTGTTTTGCTATAAAATATTTTATTTTATTTTTACTTTATGTTAAAGGTTGGGCATTGTATTTTTTTATTTATTATAAAGTTCTTTGTTAAATCTAACATTTTATTTGCTTCCCCCCACAAAACTGCTTAGTTCAATTATTTTTTGTATTCAATGTATGAAGGACCTGTTATCTTTATTTTTTCCATGGTTGCTCTAGGTTAATAATACACTTCTTGATCTTAGCACAGCTTTCATTAAAATAATTTCTCTCGGCTCGGCGCCTGTGGCTCAATCGGCTAAGGCGCCAGCCACGTACACCTAAGGTGGCGGGTTCAAATCCCCAGCCTGGACCCGCCAAACAACAATGATGGCTGCAACCTAAAAACGGCCGGGCGTTGTGGCGGGCGCCTGTGGTCCCAGCTATTTGGGAGGCTGAGGCAGGAGACTCGCTTGAGCTCAGGAGTTGGAGGTTGCTATGAGCTGTGATGCCATGGCACTCTACCCAGGGAGATAGCTTGAGGCTCCATCTCAAAAAAAAAAAATAATTTCTCTCTTTCTGTATTAAGAGTGCTCCACTAGTGTACTTTCATCCCCTGCCTCTTGTTCTTTGGATGAACGTTGGTATACATTTTATATTTGTGTATGCTTTAAACCTTATGCTACACTATCATTTTTGCTTTAGTCAATCACATTTTCAAAAGATTTAATAATACCAGTGATATTCGTTACCCATGTAGATTCAAATTTCCATCTGTTATAATTTTTCTTCTGCTTAAAGCACTAGGTTTAAGACTCTGCAGTGAAGATCGTAAAATAATTAATTTTATCTAATTTTATTTTTCTAAATAAAATACTTTGCTTATTATTTCTAAACAGTGATTTTACTGAGTTTTACGTCCTAGGTTGGCCTTTTCATTACTTTGTTACTTCATATTTTTCTTTACTTAAAATGTTACTCTTTTGTCTTCTATTGTGCATATTTTTCTGTAAAGACTTTGGATGCCATTTTGACTGTTATTTCTCTGGATTTAATGAATATTTTTTCCTTAGGATGCTTTTAAGATTATTCTCCTTATGATTGGTTTCCATCAAGTTGGTTGTGATGTTTCATGTCATGTTTTACTTTATATTTCTTGCTCTTGGAGTTGGTTGAGTTCTTTGGAGTATTTATAATTTTCATCAAATTTGGAAGAATTTTGGCTATTCCTCAAAATTATTTTATGTTCCCTTTCCTTCTTGTTCTTTAACTACTGAGGTGTTAAGCAATTCAACATTGCCCCAGTAGCAACTGGTTTGCTGCGGAATTGGTTTTGGTCTCTTTTCTTTTTCCCGAGTGTTTTACTTTGGTAGTTTATATTGCTATGTCTTTTTAAACTCAGTATTTTTTTTCCCCTCTGGGAAAAAATCTCACCCTGTGAGGGGATTAAATTTCTTTAGTTATTTAATTTGTATTCCTTGCAGTTGATATAGTTCTGTTCTATCTCTTTGTTTTTCTTGTTCATTCTTTCCTCTATCTTCTAGAACATACGTAGTCCATTATGGGTCTTTTAACTGCCTTGTCTACTAATTTTGTCATCTGATTAATTTTTCAGACAGTTTTTATTAGTTTGTTTTTCTCTTCTTTATGAATTAGGTTCCTCTTCTTCAATGTATTTGCCTCATAAATTTTGACTGGATGCCGGACATTGTGAGTTTTACATTATCTATTGCTGTTGTTTTGTTGATTTTTCATTTTTGTATATATATTTTTGGCATTCCTTTAAACATATCTTTGGATTTGTTTTGTAATACAGTTAAGTTACTTGGTAATGGTTCAGTCTTTTCAAGGCTTGCTTTAAAACTCTGCTGAGTGGGTCTAAAATAGCTTTACTCTAAGGCTAGACAGCAATAACCATTTGAAGACTTAACTGGTTCCCTAGTGTGTCTGAAAGTCCTTCCATTTTTGCTAGAAGGACAAACCTCTTCCAAGCCCTACATGAACTGTGGAGATTGTACTAAGCCTGCTCCTTATAAATGTTTCTTTCTTTAACTCAGGTATTATCATCATTTATCTCACTCATCAATACGCAGTTAAAGATGTGTGCAAAAAAATTTGCACATCTTTAGATCTGTTTGTCTATGACTTTGTTTTGACGCCCTCTGCTGTGAATTCTAGATGTCTCCTCTCTAAACCCAGAACTCCATGCTATAAACTCAGTGGGTATTTTGATCTCTTTTGGGGTTTCCCTCATTGCTATCCCAGCTTAATATCAGCTTTTTATTTGACTACTGTTTCTAAGGTATCTATTTTTATATTATTCTCTTTCAACCTTTCTATATCTCTCAATTTTAGAAATGAAATCATATATTAAGGTTTTCTTTAATCATTTTATAATCTTTATCTTTTAATTACAAGATTAATCCACTAACCCATTAACATTTAAGTTTAATCTCTCATTTGATATACAGATTGATGTGTTTCATCAGTTAACTACTTTTTGATGACCTTTTGGGTTCTTAATTTTCTCTTCAACTTGTATAGTCTGCTGTTAAACTTGTTTATTGAGCTTTTAATTCTATCTATTAATATTTTTCTAACTTTTTGAATGGGTTGAAGCTTTCTACTGAAATATAGTACATATACAGAGGGTAAGTACGACACATACTGATCAATAAATTTTCACAAAATAAACAAACTGTGCTACAATCATTCATATCAATAATTAGATTATGATCAGCATCCTCGCGGTCCCCTAATGACAATCCCTGATATGGTTCACTCTCCAAATGTAACCATTATCATAACTTTTAAACACTAAAGATCAATTTTTCTAGGTATGACATCTTAAATGTATAAAATATTTGTTAAAGCCATCCACGCTACAGAGTATATTCATAGTATTCCATAATTTAAAAAAGTCCATGAGATGTTGATGTACTATTGCACCATAAATGGAAATTTGAGTTTTCTACAGTTTTTGACTATTACAGTTGTGCTGCTGTGAATACTCTTGGACATGCTTTCATTGGAGCTGCAATAGTCATCTTGTGATGATAAAAAAAAAGACACATTTGCCCTACATTTTGAGATGTTAACTTTGTATCAAGTAAGATAATCATTGTTAAATCTAGTTGAGCAAAGCTAGTTGACTTTTTTATTACTTTTCTTGAATGAAAGCATAGCTAGAAGCATAAAGATTACTCGAAATACAAAGAGAGTTTAAGAAAAGAATACAGTTGAATTGTACCACATACCTGTCAGATCACCAGAAAAATGAGGTGACAAATGAATTAAAACTAAATAAACGTATGGAGTAACTAAATAATTAAGTATTATATTCAACTAAAATAAACTTGGAAAAATTTATATATAATTTTCTGTGAAACCACATAGAAGATTAAATTTTGTCAATTTAAGAGAAGCCTACACATTTATAAAATTTTGAAAAGTAAAACTTCTAACGACCATATAGTCTTATTATAAGCAAGTAAAATTAGGAATCAATAACACACTTCCAGTGGTAGAATAATGGTGGCATCATAGTTTTGATAGTCCATAAAACTCTTCCTGAAAACTATAAATCCAATTGTGACGACAAATCAAATACATACACATATATACACATCCCCTCCTAAAAAAACAAAACAAAACAAAACTTAGATAAATTGCTAGCAAAACTGTTTGACAAAAAATTTCCACGAATAAGAATGGTAGCTGTGGTCTAAATGCAGACAAGCTGGCACTATTAGTTCAGCATTTAAGTCTATGTGGTTGACATTGATGAAAACCCAAAAAACTACTGCATGACCCTACAATCTACAAAATTCCACTTGAAACTCTCAGAAATATCCAAAAGAGTAGGCTTCAAGGTAAGGGAACACTGTTAGAAGAAAAAAGCAAATTGAGGAACACAATTTGGGTGGATGGAACCAGAATAGTTCATACTCAATTGTTTACTGACGTTCAGTAAACTTAAAATGGGGGGTGGCATCCATTTTAAAACATATGTATCAACATCTGTATTAGTGTCTTAAAACCTTTAAAGTGTAAGACAAAATTTCTTATAATAACTTTCTCACTGCTGAGTTTTTTCAAAGACAAACCTGTTGACTCATTTATGATCTTGTTTGACTTCTAATTTAAAATGCAGGCAATTCAGAGTGTGTCACAGATTTTATTACATTCAGTATATGGTAACAAGTTTATTGAAATGAGAACATTACTCTAATGGCTTCAAATATTATCTTTCTGAGAAAAACTAACAAGTTAACATTAAAATATAGAAAATACATATTTCTAAGACAGAAAAGCTTCTACTTTCAGTTGGCCTACTATCTTATTTTTGTCAATAGACAACTAGAGATATTCAAAATATCTTCTTTTCTTTCCAGAAGAAATGTTGTATTGGGCATCGCCTGGTTATTTTTTCTTTCCTTTCTTTTTTTTCTGCGCTTCAGCGGCCTGGATCTTCTTTTCTGCCTCTGCCCTAATGGCAGCTTCCTGAGCAGCCAGGGCTTCCAACCTCAGGCGCTCAGCTTCCAGCAATTTGTTCCTGTACTCTTCTCGGATACTGAAGATCTTCTGTCGGGCTTCATCTAAGGAATCCTGCCCAAAGCAAAACCCCAGATAAATAAGTTCCACCAACAGACGTTTGTGGTCCCAGAAAAAAAACCAATGCAACCCTCCTTGCCCTTTCCTTATGCCAATAGATTCGTGTGGAAAATTATGAAAGATGAAAATTCGGTTATGATCTCAAATGATTATTGATATACAAATGTGTTATATATAGCCACAAAGGGTGCATGGGATTTGAACACAGCCTGGTAAACAAAAGTACCAGTAACAGGAAAATAAAGAGAAACATAAAGAAAGAAGTGGGGATTTTGGCTAAAGGAACTCTGCTTTAGATGAATTCAAATACAACTAATGTGAAATATTAAGCCCAATGTCTCTTTAGAGTAACTGTGCTCCATAAATTATTAATTAGTTCCCACAGGTATTTTAGCTCTGGCAAAATATATCTGAGTTGCCCCTAAACAATTTCCAAATAGCATCACCTAATCTACTGCTTGCTGTCAATTTAACTTCATTCTTACCATTCCAATAAAACTGTATTCCTCAAGGACACCAATGACCTAAATGTAGCTAAATCCATGATCACTTCTTGGTTCTAGTCTTGCTTGACCACATTTCCTTCTCCTGGATGGGCTGACTCATGTGGCTTCCTGGACATCACACCCTCCTCATCTTCCTCCTGCCTCACTGGCAACTCCTTTCCAGGCACCAGTGCTGATGTCTCCTGTCCTCCTTCACCTCTGAATGTGGCAGTTGTCACATTGATTGTTTACTAATTCAAATATGATATTCTTTGATATCATCAAAGAATAAGGATTAATGAATGGATGCTAGCCTGAAGAGAACCTTCTAGAAAGGACTGCTTTGTCTTTATCCTTGAATTCTTTAAGAAATTTTCCAAGTTTTTTCCAAGTTTTTTCAAGTGGAATGATTTTGTTTAGATATTGGAATGGCTGAATGTCAGAATCAGACTTCTCAAAGCTTTTGATGAAAGTACTACATCTGCCACAATAAAAATGGATCCAATAAACCAATTCACAAGGGTAAGATGATAAAAACCACATATTAAAATGAGAGAGAGAGACAGGGAAAGGGTTTTTATAAAGTAAGTTTAATACGTATTAGTAATCCCTTGAGGAATGGGTAGAAACAGACACGTTCTCCTTTTTTATAAGAAATATGTTTCTCTTAAATTGGTTTCAATCAAAATTAGAGTGTTTGTACCTCACACTTAAATGAAAGGAGTCTGAATTCAAAGCTGTCCCACTTAATACTATTTTCCCAATCTCCATCTGCTGCATTTGCTTGTGTATTAAACACAGAAAATATATGACTGGGCATTGTGGCGGGCACCTATAGTCCCAGCTACTCGGGAGGCTGAGGCAAGAGAATCACCTAAGGCCAAGAGCTGAAAGTTGCTGTAAACTGTGATGCCACCCACTCACTGTGGGTGATAAAGTGAGACTCTGTCTCAAAAAAAAAAAAAAAAAAAACCCACAGAAAAAAGAAATAGTAATTGTGAAATTCCCTTTTGGTTTTAATTTAATTTAAAATATTTCTTTTGTGATAAATTGAACCTATAGAATTTTAATATTTATCCATTGATTTACTGATTCACTTATTAAATAAACTTTTGTGAAGGAAACATTCCTCCCAGGCTCTGGCAACACAAAAGTGAACTAAAGCTAAGTCCCTGTTCACAATACACAGTCTATAGTTCAGTTCAGTAGAGACAGATTAAAAATTCATGCATAATATATTAGATGTGCTATGTATACATACACAAATGTGTGTGTGTGTGTATAAACACACACATATGTAACGTGCCTATATTTTAATATTAAATCAGTAAGTGAGTATACATATAGGATAAGAGTTTCAAAGAAAAATAAGGCCAGGCATGACCATATAGGTGGTAAAAGTGCTAATTCTGAAAGGATAGCTAGTGAAGATCTCTCTAACAATAGATAAGAGATTTCATAAAATCAATGTGTAAACTACTTGGCTGTCTGGGGAAAAGATATTCTAGGAAGAGACAGGAGTAGGGTCACAGACAAAGAGGTGGGATTGTACCTGGCTGTTAGTGGACAGGTGAAGCCACTTTGGCAAAGGCAAAAGGAGCAAAGGAGGCAGAATGGCAGAGGAAAATCAGAGAGCAGTGAGTACTTAATACATGGAGTGCTAGAGGTCATGATCAAGATGATGGCTTTTTTTCTTAGTGAAATATGAAGCCATTAGAGAAGTGAAATGATCCCATCCTTCACTTGAAAGATGTATTATAATAACCGTTAGTGTAATTCATAAAATATCTCCAGTTATCTTCCAGATAGATGGTAGCTTTGCCCTCTAAATTATATTGCTAGGACTGCTCTAACAAAGTCCTACAAACTGTGTGCCTTAAACAGTAAAAATGTATTACTTCATACTTCTTGATGCTACAAGTTCAAATCAAGGTATCACCAAGGTTGAATCCTTCTTAGAAGTTGCACCTGAACATGACTTGCTTTGGCCAGTGAAATATGAGTAAAAATGAATGTTCCATTTCTAAGTAGAAATAGTAACACTTAACGTACAATTTACCACATTCTCTTCCTCTATCATAATAATCATTTATGGACGTATCTATATGGAACCTCCATCAGCGTGGGTATCTTAATAAATATGGTAAGAAGGACATCCTATGAACTGCATTGGACATAGAGCTAGAATGAAAAAATAACTCTTCTTTTTTAAGCCAAGGGTTGGCAAACTAAGGCCCATGAAGGTAATTTACCTTGTGGACAATTTTTCTAAGTATAGTTTTATTTATTTAGATATTATCCCATTCTTTTAGATATTATCTTTGATTTTGTGTTAACAATGGAAGAGTTGTTAGAAATACTTACTATCTAGACAACAAGTTTGCCAAACGCTATGTTAAGCTGCTGTGACACTGGGGTTACTGTTATGTTTATCCTGATTAGCACAATTATTTTGGGGGTGGAGCAGAGATCACGTAGCAGAGGAGCAAAGATGGAAGCAGTGGGGTCAGTTAGTTGAGTGTAGCGATCTTCTAAATGGAGAACAGTGGTGCTTTGGACGAGAGTGGTGGGGACAGAAATAGTGAGACATGGTCACGTTGGGGATATGTTGTCAAGGTAAAGTTGAGAGATTTTGATAATGGCTCATGTCAGAGGAGTCTGAGATGTCTCCTAAGCAACCAAAAGAGTGCAGTTTCTATTGACTAAGATGGACAGTCTTTGTGGAGTGCCATGTTCTTGTGGAAATGGGACAGAGGGAATTTAGACTTGGAGAGTTCTGGTTTCAGATGCCTGTTGGACAAACACCAAGAGATGTCAAACTGGCATATTTCTCACATGGGCCATACTGGAAAGGACACAGAGAACTCAGCATTGCTGTGGCTAAAATGGTTGGAAAGTCTGTAGGCTTCTTTCTTTTAGGGAAAAGGAAGAAAAGATAAATCCTCATTTTTCATAGTAGGGAGTTGTGCATAAACGTTTATCAAAATTTCCCTTTCTGATATGATACTCCTATTTTCAATTAAGCTTGGTCTTCCACAGTACAGGAGTCCCTTTTATTTTCTTTCCTTTTTTAAAAAAATTTTTTTGGCCATGTCTAAATAAAGCACCTCTATTCTTCTGCTGGGGTGGAGGGGTGACAGGCACCTGCCTACAAAAAGTTGAGGTGAGTGTCTTTAATTATTAAATAGCTTTAAACCAAACAAGGCTAATTCATCTTCCTCCCACTTCACTTTCACTTCCTAACAAACCTGATGGGACCAATAGCTGAGACTTGTGGGGATTCTACAGGGATTCTGTAGAGCAAATGGGCTTGATGGTCAAGTGTTCACTGCCAGGGTAGGGTATGGCTGTCTCACATCTGTTAATGTCGCCTTTATCTAGGTATTTTCCAACCTCACAAATAATTTGGTTATTCTTTTCTCTCCTAGTCTTCCCATTTTTGAGGACAGATTCCCAATACTGCTTTTCAGGGGGATTTGGGGAAGTAAGTGAAATGAGATTGTATTATCAGTTTTCAATATTTTCCCAGAAGTTGTGAATTGTAGACAGAAATGTTTTTCTTCTACATACATGCTGTATGATTCTGTGATTTCTTTTTCAATATTACATAGGATTTGTCAACTATGATCCATGTATGTATTTTAAGCCTCACCCGCATTTCCCCATACGTATCCAGGATTTCATCCTTTAACTTTAACCGTTCGTCTTGGTCAATGTCTCTAATACTGAGAAGTCTGGTCCTGTACTGTCGAAACTGATGAACTTCTTCGGCCTTTTGCATTGCCTGTTGCTGATTCAGTTCCTCTGTTTGCAACTGAGGCTCCTTATCTGATTTCCTTGATATAAAATCATCACAAGAGAGACATAAAATATTTGAGAACTCTAGGATAAACTTCCCTGTGGTGGTTTGAATCAAATCAAACATTAAGAATAGGAAGAATAAATGATTATTTTCTAGATGGGCTATATTCCATTTACTGAGTCACTAATATTTTAGGAAAACATATTTTGTAGAATATTAGTAAATATGCATTCACCATTTGGTGAGGTAATTGTAGAATTGATGTTCAAAAAATATGAGAACTTTTCAGGTTTTCCTTTTGAATTTATTCAGCTAAATAATTTTGACAATGTTTTCAAACCTATAAATATGCTTGAGTAGCTGTCTCTCTACTAATCCTGTCCTCTCATTTGACAAAAAATTTAATCTAATTAAATAATGGCAAAAGGTATGATGGAAATTTCCTGTAGCTCAACTCACTTTAATCAGTTTTCAAGTTAAATCTTTCCAGAACCATTTAAATCAGGGGTGTCCAACCCTTGGCCTGTGGGCTGCATGAGACCCAGGATAGCTATGAACATGGCCCAACACAAAATTTTAAAGTTCCTTAAAACATTATGAGGGTTTTAATAATTTCTTTGGTGGAGCTTGTTTGTGTGGTTCTCAACCATGAACTCTGTAGACAACAACATTGTGTCATAATGTTATGTTTTTCATACCTACACTCTCGCTGTTTGTACTCATGTGCAGCTTCAGTTTTATGGCATTGTGTGACTTCCAGTGTGCTATCTTCCAAGCACAGACATTCGAACTGACACCATCAGATGTCACACATGCTGTGGTGACTTGGTGAGGCAAGGATTATCAATAATATTTCAATCTACCATTGCAACATTAGGCGTTTAACATTATTTAGGGTAGGTGAGCATTTTTATTGTATTTTTAAGGTACTTCCACACCTCTCCAATGTCTCACACAGAGCCATACTTTACAACCTGCCCTCTGCCTCACCATGTATTGGCAGCAGGGATGTGGAAGGTCCTAGACCTTGTTTTCTATTTTCCTATCAATTAATTTTCATTATAAATATAGTCTCTTATCTGCTATAACTTTTTCAATCCTCCTAGCATGGCTTCTACAATATCTCAAAAGAAAACCAAGCTCCCAAAAAGAAAAATTATAGAAGAAAGAAGATTGTTCAGTGAAAAGTGTACAGATTACTCCTTTTTTGTTGAGACAAACAGTAAGGCACTCTGCTTAACTGTAGGGAATTTGTGCAAGTTTTCAAGGGCTGTAATCTGAAAAGGCACTATATGTAAAAACATGTAGCCAAATTCAATACATATGAAGGATTGCGTTACAAGGACAAAATAGCAGAGCTGAAAAAGGTGTCTCTTATCAATAATTTTTTTTTAGTTTACAACTCAGAGTCCATTGCGAAAGCTAGCTTTGTGGTAGCATATTTTATAGCAAGAAAATCAGAATCATTTACTGATGGTGAATTTATTAAGCAATGTATGGAAAGCATGACAGATATAATTTGTTCTGAAAAAAAGGGGGATATTTCTAAAATCAGTTTGTCTCACCAGACTATAGCAAGGAGAATTGAAGAAAATCCATCAAAAGAAGTTTGGCGAATAAAGCTGCTGATTTTAAATTTCATACTTTGGTGATAGATGACAACAATGATGGTAGAAATGAGACTCAACTTGCCATTTTTATTAGAGGTATTGATGACAAACATAATGTCATTCTTCATAATGTCATAATAAAGAAGAAAGGGCTTCTTTATTGCCACTAAAATGCACAATTGATTCAAGAGATTTCTACAAAGCTAAAAAAAAATGTTAAAGTGATTTTCCTTGTCTATTGTCAACATATCTGGTATAGTTACTGATAGTGCCTTGGTAATGGTAAGTAAAAGAGAGAATGTGTAAAATTAATAGAAGACGATGCAATTGCCACCCCCAAACTCAGGTTTGTTAAAATACTATTGCATAGTACATCAAGAAAATTTATGCACAAAGCTTTCGAAGTGAATAATGTCATGCAAATCATCATCAAGACTGTGAATTTCCTAAGGGCCAAGGGATTGAACCATTACCAGTTTCAGAAATTCCTTAAAAATATTGATACTGACTATGGTGACATCATTTACTTTTCAGAAGTAAGACGGCTAAGTCGAGGCCAAATGTTGAGAAGATTTTATGATTTGTGACATGTTATCAAGTCATTTATAGTATCAAAACCCAAATTTGTGCCAGAACTTAACAATGAAAACTGGCTTACAGATTTAGCATTTTTAGTGGACTTAAATGCTCATATAAAGGAGTTAAAATATATATGTTCAAAGTGAAAAACAAACTTATCAGTACAATGTTTCAAACTCTAAAAGCATTCCAAATGAAATAGAAATTATGGCAAGCTCAAATTTAGGCAAGCAATTTTATGCATGTTGACACATTGGCTAAACACAGTGCTGTGAACAGCAAAAAGATATGCAGCCTTGCCTTTCAATTTGATAAAAGAATTTGAAAGCTGATTTCAAGATTTCTGGAAGAATAATCAATATTTTGGTACCTTTGTAACTCCATTTTCAATTGACATAAATATGTTACCTGCCAATTTTCAAATGGAATGGTAGAGCTGCTGTTTGACTCTCCAGGAAAAAATTGACCATATCTCTTTACTGAACTTTTATAGGTCCTGTCTTTCCAGAGACAAATATCCTTCACTTTATAATGATGCCTTATTTGGGTCACTGCTCTTTGGCAGCACCTATATTTGTAAGCAACTATTTTCAAGAAAGAAGCATATTAAGAGTAAAATTGGAACCAAAATGTCTCATGAGCATCATCAAAACTCACTGAGAATTGTAACTACTTCCATCAAACCAGATATTGAGGCATTAGTTTCTCAAATACAATGTCAAAGTTCCCATTAGTTTTATGTGTCCAGTTTTCTTTTACTTTTGCAAAAAAATTATCAAAAAGGTTGTTGTATTACTTAGATATGTACATTTTCTGTATTAGTGATCACAAACTTAGGATCTACTCAATGATTTTAAAAGACTTTCTGAATGGGCTGCTGCATAATTAGGATTACTATGTGAGGACTTTATTGGTTATCTGTGGTACTGGTTATCATGAAAATTATGCAAGGACCGGTTTTTGTTTGTTTGTTTGTTTGTTTTTCTCATCAGCTTTTGTTAGTGTTTGTGTATTTAATGTGTGGCCCAAGACAGTTCTTTCAGTGTGGCACAGAAAAGCCTAAAGGTTGGGAGCCCCTGATTTAAATGCTATTATGAGTGATTTAATAAAATATTTGCTAAGTTTGAGATGGAAAATTTTGTAATTCTAACAATTAAAACACAGTTTATTTTCAAATCTTCAGTTGCTTAGCAACTGCCTATTCACAATATGTCCAAAATTGTATAAACACAGTTGTCTCTGTTAATCATGCTTATTAAAACTTACCGTATAAATTGATTTATATCCAAAGATTGTCGTACTTTTTGAACAAGTTGTGAAGATGCTTCCAAAGTAGTTGGGGATCGTGAATAAGATACTGTTTAAAAAAAAAAAAAGATGTAGGCTTTCAAAAAAAATTAGCAATGACTAACTGTTATATCTCATTTCAATTGAAAATTTTACTTTTTGTTAAAAAACAACCATTGATTGATTGAACATGCCTCATTTAATAACTACTGAATGTTATTACACTTTAAGTTAAATGAAGGGGATGACAAAATCAATATACCCTATTAGAAGAATAACAAAATATTATTCTAATTACAGTTAAATGAATGAGTAAACAAAAAGAAATCTTACATTAAGTTATAAAATTTTATTACAAAAAAGTTAAATGGTCCAGTAGTTACAGATCTTGAGCTGCATATGAAAGTTATACTAAGCTCTATGGGGGTTGGGATATAAATATGTAAAAACCACATATATGTTGAAATACTAAAGACAGTATTTTACCTCCCAGAAATTTTTATTCCAGTGGAGTAGGCAACATATAAAAGGTAAGATCAAATTAACATCAGTCTTCTATCCATAGAGCCCAAAAGAAAAGATTTAAGAGACTTTAGAGACTAGGATATTAAACTTTCAGCTTTTCCAGATCACTTTTTCTACTTAAAAAAACAAAAAACAAAAAAACAAAAAATAGAGACAAGATGGCCCACTGGACCCAGCTTTCCACAGAGGCTTTTGTCCAGAAGGAGAGTTAAAGGACAGAAGTTAGCAAGTAAGCCAATGGTTTGGAGCTGAGCCAAGAGAAAAGGTTGAAGAATGCACATTAACCCTGCTGAGGCATGCCGTGACCCCAAGAAAACAAACAACAAGTACAAAATCCATCACCAAGTGGATGGGAGACCCCTCCCCCATGAGAATGGCTCACATTATACTCCACAGAAACAAGTAAGCAGAGTGCAGATCCCCTCCTATTTTATTCCACAGGAGAGACCTTCTAAAATCTGGAACTCCTTCCCTAGAGAGGACTTATAAATGTGCCATGGCACTCTCTCACCAGGCATAAAACTATATAAAACCTTACATATTCTCTACCTGCATTTCTGAATTCCCAGCACTCCCCTTCACTCTCACCTTGAGGTCTGGAAGCCTGTCCCCCATGGAGTCAAGATACTTGGGCATTTTCTTGAGAGGTGTGGACAGGGCGTGGGCTGTTGCAGGTCTGTGCTGATTCTGCAGCACAGAAGTAAGGAGAAGATGGTGAACTGAGGTTGAGGGAAACCTACGGAGGAGGGAAAGGCAGTGCCCCATGGCACAGAGCAGCAGCAGCAGCAGCGGGAATAGGACTCACACTCCTGGGGATATTTTGAAGAGACACTCCCTGCCTCTCTGGGCAACTAGAGGAAGCTGGGCATCTTCTCTGGTGGCAGCCACTGGCAGAACAGATCTGGGATGGAAATGCAGGCCCCATGAGTAAAGGTTATGCCTGAGGAGGTACCTGCCTGGGCGGAGTGGGGACTAGAATACATGTATGCAGAGATGGCATACTCCCAGGGTGGGGCTGAACCAGGACTGCTTTAGTGAGCCTAAGATACACTCGGCACTCAAGAGGATCATAGCTGAGACAAAAGCAGGTGGGAACAAAAGCTGAGTATGAGCTCTAACCATGCCTGCCCCAACACAGACTGCAGCTGAGACAGATAACCTGCTTAGGGCAGCGGCATAGACTAGGGCTGAGTCACAGTTTCTGTGAACTCGAACAGTATCTGATCCACAGGGGAATATAGTCAAGACAGAAACAAATTCTGCAAAATTGTTCTGCTCTGTCAGTAACATCAATCAGGGGTGGGGTTGGAACTGAGTGAACTGCCCCATTAAGTTCACTGCCCCAATCAGGTTGGAACTGAACTGAAGTGCCCCATTAAGCACCCGAGATGGTCAGGCCCCAGCTCCCCCTGCAGGATAGTGGCAGAGAGCATCAGCCTGGCCAAGGAGCCATAGATCTCCCTGTGATTCAGGCAGGCATAAACCCCTGGAGCATCAGCTCATAGGCGGGAACTGGGTCACAGCCCTGTGGGGTTACCAGTGATTAGGTGTGACAGAGGTGCAAGGTGGGGAAGGAGGCATAAATCTTCCCAGACTAATTCATTTGCTGGTGGAGTCCTTCTGACCTCATGGAGCACCAGAGTGAGTGATACTTGAGCTGCCAGCAGACCCCTGTTATCTAGTTGATGGAAACCTTTTGAACTTTCCTACCTGAGACTGGTGCTGACTGGAAAATTGATTTGGACCTCTTGAACTGGGCCAATCACCTGAGGACCATCCAATGTGGTACTCTGGATGTGTGGTTTTTGGAAGGTTTCATTTTCCTTTTCTAATTGTTGCCTGTGGGGAGATAGATGACTTAATTGCTGGTATTTCTCCATAGCTAAGACTTCAACCCAGAGTAACTGAGTCACTAGGGTAGGACAGAAACCAGCTGAAAATAAGACAGAGCCACTGAGCCCCACCACACCAAGTAGGTACCAAGTTTCTTAGGCCATAGCACTGTACAAGTCCTTTGCAAAGCTCTAGGGAAAAAGGTACAGACACCAGGCTGAGCTCTTGGGTAAAGGGCTGGTTAATCACTACTCCAGGAGCCCCCCAACCCAACTTCACCTTATCTGCTCATCTAGCCAAATGGTGTAAATTAATCACAAGATGAAATCAGCAGAAAAACTCTGGTAACATGAATATCCAGAGTAGATCAACTTCCCTAAGGAACAACACAGCAGACACAACTGAAGATCCCATTCATAAACAGATGTCTAAGATGTCAGAAATTGAATTCAGAATTTGGATTGCAAATAAGATTAAAAGAATGGAGGTAAAGTTGGAATTAGAAATTCAAGGAGCATTTCAAAAGTTGTCTCAAGAATTCAATGAATTCAAAGACAAAAATCAGCTCGGCGCCTGTGGCTCAATTGGCTGGGGCGCCAGCCACATACACCCAAGGTGGCAGGCTTAAATCCCCAGCCCAGGCCTGCCAAACAACAATGATGGCTGCAACTCCTGTGGCTCAATCGGCTGGGGTGCCAGCCATGTACACCTAAGGTGGCGGGTTCGAATCCCCAGCCCAGGCCCGCCAAACAACAGTGATGGCTGCAACCCAAAAATGGCCGGGCATTGTGGCGGGTGCCTGTGGTCCCAGCTGCTTGGGAGGTGGAGGCAGGGGACTTGCTTGAGCCCAAGAGTTGGAGGTTGCTATGAGCTGTGATGCCATGGCACTCTACCCAGGGGGATAGCTTGAGGCTCCGTCTCAAAAAAAAAAAAAAAAAAAAAAACAAAGACAAAAATCACCAAAGATTTTGACACACTGAGACAAGAATTTGCAGCCCTCAAAGATCTGAGAAACACAGTAGAATCCCTCAATAACAGAATAGAGCAGGCAGAAGAAAGGATTTCTGACATTGAAGACAAAGCTTTTGAATGCTCCCAAGCAGTCAAAGAGGAAGAGAATTGGAGAACAAAAATGGATCATTCTCTCAGAAAGCTCTGGGATAATTCAGAGAAAACTAATATTCACCTTATAGGAATTCCTAAAGGCATTGAGGTGGCTTCAAAAGGCACAGAGGCTCTTCTTCATGAGATAATGAACAAGAACTTTCCAGACATGCTACGAGATTCTGGCATTCAGATAGCAGAAAGTTTCAGAACCCCAGCATGACTCAACCCAAAAAAGACATCTCTTACACACATCATAATTAACTTCGCCAAAGTTAGAACGAAGGATAAAATTCTGCAAGCAGCCAGACAGAAGAAAACCACAACCTACAAGGGGAAGAATAATAGAATGACTGCAGATCTCTCTGCTGAAACCTTTCAAGCTAGAAGAGGGTGGTCAACTTTTAATGTCTTAAAACAAAATAACTTTCAACCAAGCATCTTGTATCCAACTAAACTGAGTTTGATTTATGATGCAGAAATTAAATACTTTAATGACATTCACATGTTGAATAAATTTGCCATAACTAAACCAGCTCTCCAGGATATTCTTAGACCTATCTTCCATAATGACCAGCACAATCCTCCACCATAAAAGTAAACTCAGAAACTTTTTTTTTTTTTTGAGACGGAGCCTCAAGCTATCCCCCTGGGTAGAGTGCCATGGCATCACAGCTCATAGCAACCTCCAACTCCTGTGCTCAAGCGAGTCTCCTGCCTGGGCCTCCCAAGTAGCTGGGACCACAGGCGCCCGCCACAACGCCTGGCCGTTTTTTGGTTGCAGCCATCATTGTTGTTTGACGGGCCCGGGTTGGGGATTCGAACCTGCCACCTTAGGTGTACGTGGCTGGCGCCTTAGCCGATTGAGCCACAGGCGCCGAGCCAACTCAGAAACTTTTGATCAAAGTCTAACTTCTACAGTAGCAAAGGATTGAAAATGTCCACTGGACTTTCAAAAAACTTGATACCCAAAATTCTACCAGGCTTATCAATATTTATAATTAATGTGAATAGCTTAAATAGCCCTCTAAAGAGGCACAAGTTGGCTGACTAGATATAAAAACTCAGGCCAGATATCTATTGCATACAAGAATCTCATCTTACCTTAAAAGATAAATATAGACTCAGGGTGAAAGGATGGTTATCTATATTTCAGGCAAATGAAAATCAGAAAAAAGCAGGTGTTGCAATTTTATTCGCAGATACAATTGGCTTTAAACCAACAAAAAGTAAGGAAAGACAACGCTAGTCACTTCATATTTGTTAAGGGTAAAACTTAACCCGATGAAATTTTAATTATTAACATTTATGCACCCAACCAGAATGCACCTCAATTTATAAAAGAGACTACTCTAACAGACATGAGCAACTGAATTTCCTCCAGCACCATAAGAGTCAGAGATTTTAACACTCCTTTGAAAGTATTGGATAGATCCTCCGAAAAGAAGCTGAGCAAAGAAATTTTAGACTTAAACTTAACCATTCAATATTTGGATTTAAAAGACATATACACACATACCTTTCTTGGGTGGAGCGCCAGCCCTCAGGGTGAATGCGGCTGAAACAAAGGCAGTGGGCGGACAGAGGCTAGAATTGACACCTGAGTGTAAAGGTGAAGAGAAATCTAGCCGGACAGAAGCCTAATTTAAACACAAAAGGCCTCCCTGCCAAACTCAGATTTTTGGCTGATTTTGCCAGGTAAACCCCGGGAGCAGTGGCCTACCGGAGTGAATAGGGCCACAGACCTGGGGGATTACGAGTGACTGGGTGCAAGGTAGGGAAGGAGGCATTAACCTTTCCAGACTAACCCATCTGCTAGGTTGGTCCCTTTGCCCTCATGGAGCACTGGAGCAAGTTATATCCGAGCTTCGAGCAGACCCCTCTTATGGAGCTGCTGGAAACATTTGAATTTTGCCACCCCAAATGGGTGCTGACTGGGACAACTGATTTGGACCCCTCAAACCTGGTAGCCCACCCAACAACTATTCAAAGGGGCACCCCGGGTATATGGTTGAGGGAAGATTTGAACTATATAAAACTGTACATATTCCCCACCTGCAACATTGAACTCTGAGGAGTCCCCACCCACTCACTCCAAGGTTTGGAGGTACGGAGTCCAGATTCTTGGGCGTCTCCTTGGGAGAAGTGGAGGGGGAAGGGGCTGGTGCTGTTCTGTGCTGACTGTGGTGCAGGCCTGAGGAGAAGAGAATCAGCTCAGGGGACGCCAGGTCAGAAACGGTGGAGTCCTGAGTGACAGGCTGATGCCATTGGCGGCAGGCGGACATCACTGACGCCATTCCAGCCCCACCCCCTTGGGTTTCAGGACAGCGTACATAACCTTCTTGGGTGGAGCGCCAGCCCTCAGGCGGCTAGTGCGGCTGAGACAAAGGCAGTGGGCGGGCAGAGGCTAGAATTGACACCTGAGTGTAAAGGTGAATGCAACCTCTGATT
>CAUYQV010006529.1:0-15669 GCA_963574575.1 Galagoides demidoff
TCCAACAGCTAATAAGCATATTTTTAATTTCATCAGTAATCAGAAAAATATACATTAAAACCTCAGTGAGATACAACTATATACTTCCAGAACAGCTTAGAGATACTCACAATACCAAAGATTTCCAAGGATATAGAACAACAGGAATTCTTACTCACTGCTGATGAGAGCTTAAATTTCTATAGCTACTTTGGAAAACCATGTGCCATTTTCTAGTGAAGTTGAACATGCCCTAACAAACTAGCAATTATATATTTACGAGGGTGTTCAATCTGTGGCCTGTGGGCCACATGCAGATTATCTGAGGACTGTTTTGCTTATCTGTGGCATTGGATATCATGAAATTATGTACAGACTTTCTTTTTCTCATTGGCTTTCATTAGTATTTGTGTATTTAATGTGTAGCCCAAAACAGCTTTTCTTCTTCTCATGTACATCAGAAAAGAAAAAAGGTTGGACACCCCTTAACAGCCAGTTATAGAAAAACATCAATAACCCATCAATAGTAAAATGGATAAATTGTTTTATATTTATTACTTTGAATAGTACAAAGTAATGAAGATGAATAAACTATAGCTATATACAGCATATAATATTACACATACAAAATTGAACTAGAAAAGCAAGACAAAAAACAATTTAGCATGATTCCCTTTATATAAATTCAAACCCTAAGGAATACATATATATAGGTGGTAAAACTATAA
Source organism: Galagoides demidoff (assembly GCA_963574575.1). Taxonomy (NCBI): domain Eukaryota; kingdom Metazoa; phylum Chordata; class Mammalia; order Primates; family Galagidae; genus Galagoides; species Galagoides demidoff. Next base: position 708 of record CAUYQV010006529.1, read on the forward strand.
AGATATGTGAGGAAATACCACACCACAAGGTTAGAAGAGTCGTAATTTCTGGATAGAGGGAAAGGTTTGTTGCAGGTAGGGAAGAGAGTGGTCAAAGTGTATGTAATGGGGTGTGGGCAATCTTCAAGTTCTTAAACGAGGTTGAGGCTACCGGGATGCTTTTGAATTTGTTTTAATTACTCACTGCTTAAAATTTAATTTAAATTTTATGTGTGTATATAATACATAAGATATATGGTATTCTTTGTATGCTTTATACAGTCCACACTAAAAAGGTTTAAGAAAAAAAATTCATGTCACATTGAAAGATAACCACCACAAGTTAAATCATTGAGTAACTTGAAGTTCAAAAATAGTATTTAAAAGAGTTCCCAGAAACTTGCTGTCCAACTATAAAAATACATAGTCAAGAAAAACAAGAGCACCCAAAAGCATAGGGAACAAAATCAACAAATGGGATCACATTAAACTAAAAAGCTTCTGTACAGCAAAGGAGACAATCAACAGAGTAAAGAGACAACCTACAAAATGGAAAAAAAAATGTTTGCAAATCATACATCTGATGAGGAGTTAATATCCAAAATATTTAAGCAACTCAATTCAATAGCAAGAAAACAAATAACTTGATTTAAAAATGAGGAAAGGCCCTGAAGAGCCACTTCTCAAAAGAAAACATATAAATAGTCAACAGTTATATGCATAAGAGCTTGACATCACTAATCATCAGAGAAAGGCAGATTAAAACCACAATGAGATATCACCTTGCAGCTTTTAGAATGGTTATTATCAAAAAAGTGAAAGATAAGTATAGAGAAAAAAGAACCCTTGTATACTGGTGGTGGGAATGTAAATTAGTACAGCCATTATGGAAAACAGTATGGAGGATCCTCAAAAAGTTAAAAATAAAACTACCATGTGATCCAGCAATCCCACTACTGGGTATATATCCAAAAGAAATGAAATCAATATGTTGAAAAGATATCTGCATTCCCAAGTTCATCAAAGCATCATTCACAATAGCCAAGACATGGAATCAATCTAAGTCTATACTGACGGATGAAAGGATAAAGAAAATGTGGTATGTATACACACAAAATACCTTTAAGCCTTTAAAAAGAGGGAAATCTTGTCATCTGTGACAACCTGGATGAACCTGTAGCACATTATGTTAAGTGAAATAAACCAGGCACAGAAAGACAAATACCACATGATATGTCACTTATATGTGGAATCTAAAAAAGTAGAAATTATAGAAGCAGAGAGGGGGCGGGGTATATTGGTCAAAGGTAACTATAATTAACTACAGTTAATTATAATGTATTATATAGTTGAAAATCATTAAGAGTAGATTTTAAGTGTTCTTGCCACAAAGAATATGTGAGTTAATACATATGTTAATTACCTTAATTTAGCCATTCCATAATGTATACATATTTCAAAACATCATGCTTTACGTCATAAATATAGATAATTTTTTTCAATTAAAAATCCATTTTTTAAAAAAGAACAAGAGCAAGAGAGAAACAGAGTAAGACTGCTAAGGATTTGATAAAATCAATTCACACTCTACTAGTTAGAAAAAAAAGACATTGTATGTATCAAGAAGTTGAATTAAGATGATAGATAGGACAGAACAATGGCTCTTAATTTTTTAGGAGCCACCAATTCCTGAAAAATCTGATGAAATAACTTTCTCCAGAAAAAAAAACAACCCACATTAACAGGAAGTTTGTATGCAGTCTTAAAGGATTCATGGACCCACTAAAATTCAACCATGAACAAGAGTGTGTTTGGATTGCTGTAGAATCTATAAGTGTAAAGTCTCCATTCTTAGGGATACCTTCCCTAGAACCCAGGCCTAGAAACGATGGTGAGATATTTTTTCTTTCAGACCCAAGGTTATATAATAGCCTCCTGGGCCACAAGTCAGAAGGTTGTTGGGTCAGCTTACCTTCAAGGGCAACACAGCCACCCAGGACCAGTCTCCTGAAACAAAAATAGCACAGGAAAGACTACAGACACCCCACATACTGGAGCCCACCTCAGATACTTTTCTGAAAGCAACAAATAGAATTTCTTGCACACCATTTTAGGGAAACTTAATAGTAAAAGAAATTCTGCTTGTGAATTTATAAAGGATAAAATCTTTGGTCAGGTCCTGAGGATGGTTGTCAAGACAATCATTTGTTCATCAATAAAATCCAAAGGATTATAGATTCTGATGATTTTGAACAGCACTAGTTGCATAATTTTAATTTGCACCACCCAGTGAGTGGGGGCAGTTCCTAGATTTGTTTTTTAAAATGCCAAAAGTAATATGGGCATTTTGGGAGGATACTTTATGGCAACTATGGTATGAAAATGGCAGAGTCAAAGATGGCAGATACAGAAGGCTGAATGTATACAAAATCTGTGATTTAGAGCCATGTGAATATAAAAATATTAAAGCAGAATATATCACTCATGGATTTGATGAGTACTCATTTGCTATTGGTATACTCACAAGTTCACTGGAACAGGACAACTGGCCCTGGAATTTCATTAGCTCTCATGAGTTTCTGTTCAAAAAATAGATTCCTACTTTCTGCTCAATTTTTCTGTTAACTTAAAATCACTCTAAAAAATAAAGCCTATTAACTTAACTTATAAAATGTATGCTCTGAACTCTTGTTTCTCTTCAGATCATATAAATCTTTTACCTTTTCCTACAATGTATACTCTGGAAATGGATAATATTATTTTTAAGAAAAAATTCTTTGTTAGCAACAGTTACAAAATAAGTGAGAGCATTTCTGATCTCAATTCTTAGAAACAAAAACTAGATTTTTTTTGTCTTCAGAAATAATATAAGGAAAGCTAACTTACCAAGTGTGTATTTCCTAAAATGAAGATGAATTAGTGTTTCTGTTTAGATAAATCAGGAGAGGAAGTTAAACTGAATGAGCATAAGAGAAAAATAGATTCCTTTGGGATTTATGCTTTTTGAGCATAATTGAAAGTGACTGAGATGAGCAGTAATGAGGGCACCTGGCAGTGGTTCACTGCTGAAGGAGCAGCACTGCCCTAAAAATACATTTGCTTTTATATAACTAACTTAATTTAAGTGCTTTGAATGAAAAAGTAGTTTGGAGTATGGAGTATGTACATGATTACTCTCACGCAGATTATGGTCATAAACTGCTGTTGTATTTGTGATACAACTACAAATTAGTAGCTTTCAAAAGAATCCCAACCATCCACTGACCACAGTTCAGATACATTTTCTATTCAGATGCCCATTTGATACCTCAAGGCCTTAGATATTTCCAGAAATGATAGTTGTCCCAGTTATCTCCAGGAACACCAGCTACCATGCTCAGAATATGTTAAGAACTCTTCTATTCTCTCAGCGCCTGTGGCTCAATTGGCTAGGGCACCAGCTGCGTACTACACCTAGGGTGTCGGGTTCGAGTTCCCAGCCTGGGCCCACCAAACAACAATGATGGCTGCAACCAAAAAATGGCCGGGCGTTGTGGCGGTTGCCTGTGGTCCCAGCTGCTTGGGAGGCGGAGTCAGGAGACTCGCTTGAGCCAGGAGTTGGAGGTTGCTATGAGCTGTGATGCCATGGCACTCTACCCAGGGGGATAGCTTGAGGCTCCGTCTCAAAAAAAAAAAAAAACGAACTCTTCTGTTTATTACCTACAACTAAAAACCTATTGATAGTCATGTTTTGTTTGTAGGGTCTCTGGAACTGGGAAAGGTAATCATGACCTAGAATTTCTTTAAACAGAAGAAAAACTTAAAAGAAAAAACCAAAACCTGAGTCACATAGTTCATAAAGATGAGTTTTTAAACATGCAATCTATGAGTTGAATTTCACATTATGTGGGTAGTGTTAAGTACACAGCACCAAGAAGACATCACAAGCCCAAGTTTCCTCCTCCCACACCTGTTTTCTAAAATTTTCCTAAGATGTCAAGAGGGTGTTCTTATACCTCTGTGAATTAGAAGATATTGCTCTTATGAGACATTTACTCAGGATGAAAGTTGGGAGAAAATAAATGCCTAATCAAGAGATTTCTGCCAAGATCCATACCAGCACATTTCAAAACTTTGCAGCCTATGAAGAGGCAAGTATTGCATAGTCCAGATCACGTTCTCCAAGATTCTCAATGGAAAGTCCTAAAGGAAGAGATTCTCAGAGTCAGAAATGCTACTTTGACCTAGATTCTTTTCTCAGGATAGGTGATAAAGACAATCAGGTTTAACTCTGACTTGGTACTTTCTTCAATGTTCTGAAGAAACAGTATCAAATATACAATACTGGATGGTCATAATCATCTTTCCTTCCATTTCATAATAAAATGTCAATGCATTTATCTATTAATATGCTTCATTTCAGACAGAATTAGCAACTTTATGCTTCCCACATATAGTACTTAGTGAACTCAACTAATAAACTCTTCAGAGAGCTAAAATTAGACCCTGACTAAATATAGGAGCAGCACTGCCCTAAAAATTTGGCAAATGTCTTAGTCCATTTTGTGCTGCTATGACAGACTACCACAGAGTAGGCAATTTATAAAGACTAGAAATTTATTTGGCTCATGGTTCTAGATGTTGGAAAATCCAAGAATATAGCACCACTACCTTGCAAGTGCCTCTGTGCTGCATCACTCCCATGGCAGAAGGGCAAGCAGCTCACAAAACAGAGAAAAAGGAGGCCAAACTCTCATAGTAACTAACCCACTCCCATGATAATGGCATTCATCTGTCCTTGAGGGTTTGCCCTCATGATCTAAGAACCTCTTAAATGTCTCACCTCATAATATTGTCATAGTGGAAATTACATTTCAACATGAGTTTTGGAGGGGACATAAAAATCACAGCAGAAGGTATAAGCAGGTTGAAGTCAAAGTCCAAAGTCCATTGCTAGCTATGACTTGCCGATGGAAGTCATTGAAACAGTTAAACACCTAGGAAACCCTTCTTTTGACTCTGAAACACTTCATACCAGACGGTATTGGATTATATTTAGAGTAGAAGCAGGCTTACACACATGTTCACTTGTGGTACATATTTCCTGTGTCAGGCTCTTTTGTGAAAACTGTCAAGTATTCAACTCCAGTACTCACTGATTTTTTTTTTTTTGCTCTTCTCATTTCCAATAGCTCATTTTATCTCCCGTGATTTCTGTCCATCTTCATCATTGCAGCTTATTTTAGCCTTACGTCCTATTTTATCTTTCCAACAGTATTTCTTAGCCTTTTTTACTTATTTTCTCTGAACTCCTGCCTCAACTCTCTTAATACCCCTTTAAATCCTTCAGTTTCTAATAAACTCTCTCAAACTTCTAAGAATATTTGATTAAGCAATTAAGCACTAACATTACATAGTCAGTATTCAACTGAATGCCATCGATTGTTATAAACAAATACACTTATCAGTCACCTGTTAAATGTAGACATCTTCATAAGAATTGGTGTGGTTTTCTCATGATCACTGGAGCCTTGCCCATTTGTGAGCCACAGCAATCATGTCAAAATCTCAACAACTGAGCCATTTCCTTTTGTATGATTCCTTTTTTAACAAGATCTTTTACATGGTTAAATTATATTAAAAACTGTATCAAACATCAAAAAATATATAAGCGGCTTGGCACCTATAGCTCAGCGGCTAGGGCACCAGCCACATACACTGGGGCTGGCAGATTCAAACCCAGCCTGCACCTGCCAAACAACAATGATAACTACAATCAAAAAATAGCAGGGCATTGTGGTGGGTGCCTGTAGTCCCAGCTACTTGGGAGGCTGAAGGAAGAGAATAGCTTAAGCCCAAGAGTCTGAGGTTGCTGTGAGCTGTGTTTATGTATATATATAAACATTTTATATAGAGAAATCTCTTATTGCTCTTTTATACCTTCTTACATTAAATGGCCTTCTTGTTTTTTCTATTTAAAAGACTTGGGGCCAAAATGTTTTCATGGAGGTGTTAAATAAAATTTATAGGAGGCTATTGGTTTGGAGTGAGCTTCTTTCTATGCTAGGCCCAACAGACCCAACCAAAATGGACTCACTCATGCTAAAGTTACACATCACCAAGCTGAAACCAAGTTGTTTATCTGACCTTTGACGAAGTCAGGAGAATGACAGGTTAACAGCCAAATCCCCAAACAAGCCAGTTTTAGCTGCCACAATAAGGAAGTCCCTTTTGTTTTAACCTTTACAAGGAAAAGTGACTTTGAAACAACTAATGTACCTTTTGTTTTCTGTTTCTGCTTTTCTCAGCCTATTTATATCTATAAAAACAACCTCCTTTCTTCAACTTACCAACATACTCACCCCATTTTGTAGAATGAAGTGTTGCCAGATTCTAGAATCACAAAAGCTGTTGAAGGTCTTTAAATGTGTAGTTTTTCTTTTAACAGACACTACCCTTTTATATGGACTCTCTGATATTCCTTATAATACACAACATGTACACCACTCTCCTTCATTGTTTACTGAATATGGCTTCCTGGAAATGTAGGTAATTTGGATAAACAAAAATGAAGAGAAATAATATAAAAATCATCCAAGATTCTACCACCCTGAGATAAGTTGCCCTTTTGCATATTTCCTATCTGTGTAACCAGGGAGGAGGCCCTCAGTGCTTATTCCTCCCTTTAAAGGAATTTCTTCTAACTCTGGCTGCTAATGCTGCCCAATTTGTACCATGTGACCCTACTCTGCAAGTCAGGAAGATTAAACCAATAATGAACACCCCACCATTAGTAGTTAGGACTTAGTCAGGAAAACAGATACCACCCTAGGTTTTTCAAACCAAACACAGAGGAAATTTAATAAGGAAATTGTTTACAAAAGAAATAGAAAAGCTGAGAATCCAAACACAGGATGGTGAAGCCACTGAGAGGTTAGCAACTGCCACCTGGGCTGAAGGGATAACAGAAGAGGCTTTGTCAGAGCATAGAGGTGTGGCCAACCAGAAAGAGACAGAACCAAGTAGAGGGAATTTCACTGTGACAGCTGGACCCACAAGGGAAGGTCTGTTTGGGAGGAACTGGAGACACAGAAGAGAAGGAGCCACAGGGAAGGACCTCATAGAAAGCAGAGAAATAGGAGGAAATAGCCTTGCCTTTTATTTTTTCCTATCTGCCACTATCTTTCCTTGGCCAAACTTACCCAGAGGCTTTGAGGAAAGGAACCTTGGGAATTGATGGGAGGCAGGGCAAGGGGGATTGGAGTGAACACAAATAGGCAATTGGCCAGCAATTATCTGAGACCAGATAATCAACTGACTATCCACACACCATCACCTATGTAGTTTTCTTGCCAAAAATGTTTAAGTTGAATATAATTATGAGGAAACAATCAGGCAAAAAAAAAAAAAAAAATGGCCTAGATTCTCCAAAATGTCAATGTCCTTGAAGACAAAAACACACAAGGGAACTTATCTAAATTAAAGGACATTAGATAGGAATGACAACTAATTTGGATGTGTGTTCATAGACTGAATACTGGGTCAAAAAAAAATCAAATATAAAGGACATTATGGGGCATTTGTGGAAGTATGAATATGGGTAGTATACTAATTTACATTGTATGTAAATGTTAAATTTCCTGAGTGTAATAATTTGGTTGTGGTTATGTAAAAGAATGACCTTGTTCTCAGGAAATATATGATAAAGTATTTGGAGGTAAAAATCACATGATATCTCCAACCAACTCCATACACATACATATGCATGGAGAGAGAATGTGCAATCGAACAAATGTGCCAAATGTTAAAATTAGTTGAGGAGTTTATAATCATTCACTCAAGGCTTGTATTAACCTGGATGAAGTTGAAACACGTTCTTCTTTAATAAAGTATCACAAGAATGGAAAAGCAAGTATCCAATGTACTCGATACTAATATGAAGCCAGTATATGATCTAATTCAATTCAATTCAAGGACTGGGGAGGAGAAAGGAGAACTGGTATTCTCCCACTTAATGGGCATAATGTAAGGGTATAAGGCATACCTCTTGGACGTAGGACACAACCACAATAAGGACTATACCTATCAAACACAAACATTGTAACCTAATTGTTTGTACCCTCACGGTAATCTGAAATTAAAAAAGAAAATTGGATGGGAAAAAAACAAAATAAAAACAAGAAAAAATAAGATAACATAAGGTGAAAAGATGAACTGAACTAACCAGATCTTAGCAATTTGAACCTAAAAACCACAAAAGAATTGGCTAGTTAGCAGTAAAGTTGAAAGTGACAGAAAAGGCTCGGTGCCTGTGGCTCAAGTGGCTAAGGTGCCAATCACATACACCTAAGGTGGTGGGTTCGAATCCAGCCTGGGCCCAGCAAACAATAATGATGGCTGCAACCAAAAAAAATAGCCAGGCGTTGTGGCAGGCACCTGTGGTCCCAGCTACTTGGGAGGCTGAGGCAGGAGACTCGCTTGAGCCCAGGAGTTGGAGGTTGCTGTGAGCTGTGATACCACAGCACTCTACCTAGGGGGACGGCTTGTGGCTCTGTCTCAAAAAAAAAAAAAAAAAGAAAGAAAGACAGTGACAGAAAACATGTATGGAATTGGGCAATAGGCTCAGCACCTGTGGCTCAAGTGGCTAAGGCACCAGCCACATACACCTGAGGTGGCAGGTTCGAATCCAGCCTGGGCCCACCAAACAACAAGGATGGCTGCAACCAAAAAATAGCCAGGTGTTGTGGCAGGTGCCTGTGGTCCCGGCTACTTGGGAGGCAGAGGCAGGAGACTCACTTGAGCCCAGGAGTTGGAGGTTGCTGTGAGCTATGATGCCATGGCACTCTACCCAGGGTAGAGCTTGAGGCTCTGTCTCAAAAAAAAAAAATGGAATTGGGCAATAGCAAAGTAAAATTATATATAAACCAAAATTATGAAGTGGAAGAAAATATATGGCTAATTTTTTGAAAAAACAGCTGCCAAGAATGTGTTCCATCTCTATAAGCATATGCCACTTCTCCATCTGTGACTAGCTTTGACCAATATAGTGCTGCAGAAGTGACATAGTGCCAGTTCTTGATCAGTAAGAGACTTGACATTGTCCATTTTTCTTTTATTGGAGCCCTGAACCACCATATCAAGAAGACTCGTAACCTTGCATTGGAGACTAGACTGGCCAGTCTCTTGCTGCTCTAGACCCCTCCTCTGAACCACACATATGAGTGAAGCCACACAGATTCTCCAGTCCCAGTCAAAGCTGATCCAGCCAACAATATGTGGCGGAGAGACATGCTATTTCTGCCAATCCCTTCCCAAATTACAGCACCATGAGTCAATAAATACATGGTAGTTGACGTTTTAAGCCAATAAATTTTTGAGATTTGTTCCACACATATAGATAATGACTTCATATTTGACACAAATGACATGAATATATGATTTGAAGTCATATATTTGACTTCATATTTTTCAACTTTATGATGGTACAGAAGCAAAACACCTTCAGTAGAAACTGTATTTTATGTGCCCATACAATCCGGTTTTGACTTTCAGAACAGTATTCAGTAAGTTACATGAGATACTCAACACTTTGTTATAAAATGATAGACTTTGTGATAGATGATTTTGTCCAACTCTAGGCTAATGTAAGGGTTCTGAGAATATTTAAGGTAGGCCAGGCTAAGCTATGATGCTTGGTATATTAATTTTTTTTTTTGCAGTTTTTTGGCCAGGGCTGGGTTTGAACCCACCACCTCCAACATATGGGGCTGGTGCCCTACCCTTTTGAGCCACAGGCACCTCCCGGTATATTAAATTTTTGACCTAACATTGTTTTCTACTTAACCAATCACAAAAAGTCAAGGAGCATTTATATAGCCAATAGGGAATGGAGCAGACTAAAACACAGAGGTCCCTGTAAGGAGAGTGAAAAACTGCCTAAGTTTTATCATTCCAAGTGTAGGCTCAAAACAATCCCCACTCTTCTCTTGAGTTAAATTAAGCAGGTCTCTATTCTTTGCAAACATCTGGGTGCAAATGTACCCCCTGCCCCTACCTCCCATTGTTTCTCTTTGCAAGTAATTTTAATTTTCCAGATTCTGGATAAATATCTCTTATTTCTGCTTATTCCCCATTCACTTCTCCTTTTTTTTTTGGGTAACAGCACCTGATTTTTAAAATGGTTTGTTATGAAATGCATCTTACAAATGGAGAGTGAATAAAATCAGTTGCTTGTTTTAAGTATAATAATAAGGTAAACAATCATCCACCCAGTTTAAGATATAAAACACAAATAGTCCTTCAGTTTACTCCTTCCCAATTGTATTCTTTTCTCTAAGTGATAACCACAGTGGTGACTTTTGTGATAATCATTCCCATTTTCTCCTTTGTAGTTTTCCACTTCTGTGTGCATCCCTAAACAATACATGACAGTTGTGTAAAGGTGAGCAACCAGCACCAATCCAGGAGTATAGGAAAGGGTGATGTTAGAGGAAGGATCAGGAAAAGAAGAGAGGATGTTTTCTGGCTTCTGCTTCCCTGAGCATTTATTTATAGGACAATCATTGAGTAAGATGGTGAGTAACACTGGGAAACAGTGAGTGTGGCACAGTTGAGACATGTCGTAGCCAGGTTTTACAGATGTTAGGCCAAGACACAGTCAGAGAGAAAGTGCTGTTCACACATTCTGTTTACGATGACTTCCTCTCCACCTCCCAGGAAAGGTCAAAGCAGAGCATTTCTAGACAATACCCATAGCAGATCAGACAGCAAGGCCTGGATGAATGAGCAGAAATTTCATCAGCATGTGGTCAAAATCAGGTAAGTACAGAAGAAAAACTTGGGCCTGATGCTGGACATTTTGTCCTTGATAAAAGTTAGCATCATGGTAGCAGGGACAGTGATACTGGAATAGTAGGTCTCTCTCTGGAGTCCTGGAGTTGCACTGCTTCAATCTGAACTTGTTTTCTTCTGCACCTAGTGCATAACTGGCACCCTGGAATTTTCCATCATCCACACCCTGACGAGTCCCATCACTGCTCTTCTGTGTCAGATTCTTATTTTTCATCCCACATCTTCTGTCTTGGTTTGTTCGCTCATTCAAGAAGCACAGCCTTCGGTGACTTCTTGAGCAAAGATGCCTATGAGGTAAATCTTGCATATATGAAAATGTCCTTATTTTACTGTTTGATTGCTAATTTAGCTAGGTGAAGAATTCTAGGGTGGCAATCATCTTTCTTCAAAATTTTGAAGGCATTGCTCTGGTGTCTTTTTTCTTCTGTTTTTTGTTGAAGTATGTCAAGCCACAATGCAAAGCCACATCCAAATCCTCATCCTCTGCATATGATCCTCTCTCCCTCCTGCTCTCTAGCTGTCTCTAGCTCTCTCCCACCACGCTTTTAAGATCCCTTAGCCCCTGTGTCATGAAATTTCATGATAATATGTCTCGATGGGTCTCTTTTCATCCATTTTTCTGGACACTTGAGGACTCTTTCAATCTAGAAACTCATGTCCTTCCGTTCTGGTAAATTTTCCTTTATTGTTTTCTTGATGACTGCCTCTCCTGCCTCCTTTCTCTACCTGTGGTCTTTCTTGAATGCCTATCATTCAGATTGAACCTCCCAGGCTTATTCTCTAATCTTCTTATCTTATCCTTTCTACTTTCCAACTCTTTTCAGGGGGGAGGGAGAGATTTCCTCAAATTTATCTTCCCACTCTTCTATTACATTTTCAGGTCTACTAACGTACTTTAATTTGTTGTTTGTTTTTTTTTTTTTGAGATAGAGTCTCACTATGTTACCTTTGGTAGAGTGTTGTGTGTCATGGAGTCACAGCTCACAGCAACCTCAAACTCCTGGGCTTACACAATTCTCTTGCCTCAGCCTCCCAAGTAGCTGGGACTACAGGCACTGGCCACAATGTCCAGCTATTTTTTGTTGCAGTTGTCATTGTTGTTTTAGCTGTCTGGGGCCAGGTTCGAACCCACCAGCCTCAGTGTATGTGGCTGGCGCTGTAACCACTGCACTATGGGCGCCAAGCCAGACCTACTTTGATTTTTAAGGGTTCTATTTTATTCTCCTAATATTTATCATGATATTATGTTCTTTTGTTGTTGTTGTTGTTTCTATTAAATCAAAACTGTATACATTAATGCATTTATGGGATACAATGTGCTGATTTTATATACAATTTGGAATTTTTACATCAAACTAGTTAACATAGTCTTCACCTCATTTAATTATTGTGTTAAGACATTTATACTCTACACCTAATAGATTTGCCATGTACCCTTGCAATATGCACCACAGGTGTGGTCCCACCAATTACCCTCCCTCCATCCAGCCTCCCTTTTCCCCTCCCCTCCACTCCCCCTTCCCTCCTTCATCATGGGCTATAATTGTGTTTGATCTTTCATATTAAAGTGTGGGTGATTATAAATTGGTTTCATAAAAGTACTGAGTACATTGGATACCTTTTCTTCCAGTCTTGAGATACTTTACTAAGAAGAATATGTTCCAGCTCCATCCGTGTAAACATAAAAGAGGTAAAGTCTCCATCTTTTTAAGGCTGCATAGTATTCATGGTATACATATACCACAATTTATGATGATATTATGTTCTGATAACATGGGTGTGATACATTCTCTAACCTTTCAAAGTATGTTAATAAAGTTTTTATACTCCTGTATATTCTGAGGGGTTGTTTTATTTTGTTTTGCTTTTGTTTTGGGTTCTGTCTTCAAGATCTGCAGCAACATCTTATTCTTCTTTGAAGAACTGCTCCCTCCTATATTCTCAATCTAGATAAGTGAACTCCTCATTTGCTAATTCTTTTGTATAGTATAATATACTTTACCTGCCTTGGCTTCAGTTCTTCATCTGTAAAAAGAGGATGTTGATAGAATCTATTTCATTAGGGTTGTCAAGAGAATTTAGTGAACTAATACACAGGACACTGATTATATATCCTTTCCAGGCTCAGGAAGATTAAATTGCTCACAATTACACATCCAATCATGGAACTCAGGCTCAATATTGATATAAAGAATACTTAATAAATTTGGCTATCATTATTCTTATATAGTTCAGGTTAGACTCCCCATCTCTCAACTAAAGAGAGAAATACATGACCTAGGCCTAGCCAATAAAATTCAGCAATGAGATTTTATTTTTCTGATTATTAAGTTGATAGAAAGAACATAATCCCAGAGCTGCCAACAGCCCTCTTTAACAATACTTGTAGAACATGTACCTGAAAATAAAGCCAACACAAAATAAAATCAAACAAGAAATTGAAACAGATTACTGCTAATGATGCTTGATGAAGCCTTGCCCAAAGGCATTATGCCACCTGGACTTTTCAGTATTATGAATCAATCATTCCTGTCTTTCTCTTAAGCCATTTTTAGTCAAGTCTTTATACTTACAACAGAAGGAATTTCTTTTAATACAAACAATTGAGAATATACTGTTTTAAAACCTATGTATTTCACTTAATATAACATTAACATTTTCATGTTATTAAAATTATTCTTCATCATTATTTTATGTCTCATATTTTTATTTATTTTATGAAGCCCATATTATTGGACAGAAATTTGGTATTAATTTTTCAGTACTATAAATAACACTGAAATTAATATCCTCATAGCTAAATTTTTGTGTGTGATTGTTTCCTAAAAATCAATTCCTAGAAGTGGAACTTCTAGGTTAAAAGTTGCATGAGATTTGCAATCAAGATAATCAAGATTTGTCTACTTGGAAAAAAAATTACAAAACAAAAAGGTGCATGAAATACTAAGTTTTGTCACACGTGTATAGTAAAATTGACCACTTGAAAGGTGGTACCAATTTATCCTCACACCAGAAGCATATAAGAATATCTATTTTCTCCACTCATTGCCTGCAGTGGGTAGTATTTTTCTTAGAATCTCTATTAAGTTAATATTTTTCTTAGATTCTCTACTAATCACATACAAACACAAAGTTAACCCTAAGTTAATCACATACACTTTCTGTGTATACTCATACTACTATGAAATCAATATATAACTACCTACACATTCATACAAATGGCAAAACATAACTATAGTCCAGAAAGTAGAAGGGAAGAGGAGAGAGGAGGGAGAGGAGCGGGGATATGGGCAGAGTAAGGGTATTTGGGGGGACCTCACCTAATGTGCATGATGCAATGGTACATTTCAAAACTATTAAGAAATGAGTATAATTGTGATGGGTGTGTTACTTAGTTCAATGCAAGCATTTCACATTGTATATGGAGCAGTACCCTGAACTCCATAAATGCATCAATGTACAAAGTTACAATTTAATAAAAAAAAATTTAAAAAAAAGAAGGGACAGATACATGTCAAAGGCTTTTTCCTCTCTAATACTCTTCTCTTTATTATCAAGCTATCAAAACTACAAGATACTGAAACGATCTCCCCCACACAAGTTTGAACCCTCTTAGTGAGATAAATTTCCTTTTAATTGACCATTCCAATATGTTTGATCCTTTCCTTTCTTTTCTTTCTTTTTTTTTTTTTTTTTTGAGACAGAGTCTCACTTTGTTGCCCTCAGTACAGTGCTAGGGCATCACAGCTCACAGCAACCTCCAACTCTTGGACTTAAGCAATTCTCTTGCCTCAGCCTCCCAAGTAGCTGGGATTAAAGCGCCTGCCACAATGTCCAGCTATTTTTATTTTTTGGTTGTAGTTGTCATTGTTGTTTGGCAGGCTGAGGCTGGATTGGAACCCACCAGCTCCGTCATATGTGACTGGTGCCCTAGCCATACTGAGCTACAGGTGCTGAGCCAATCTTTTCCTTTCTTGAAGAGTCCAGCTCTGGAAGAACAAGAATACAAATCCTTCAAAGAGACATAAAAGATAGTTGTGATAGCCATCATGACTCCATGTGTGAAAACCTTTTTATAACTCTGTTCTCTCATTTAAGACACTGAAGGGTAGGTTCAAAGGACAACTCCCTGTTAATACGTGAGCAACAATAA
>CAUYQV010006530.1:0-14856 GCA_963574575.1 Galagoides demidoff
GAGTGCTATGGCATCACAGAGCTCACGGCAACCTCCAACTCCTGGGCTTAGGCGATTCTCTTGCCTCAGCCTCCCGTGTAGCTGGGACTACAGGTGGCTGCCACAGCGCCTGACTATTTTTTTGTTGCAGTTTGGCCGGGCTGGGTTTGAACCCACCACCCTCAGCATATGGGGCCGGCGCCCTACCAGCACACTGTACCTCATGACTGCATTAATGTACACAGCTATGATTTAATAAAAAAATAAACTTATACTTTTATATTCTAAAAAAAAAAAAAGCACTGAGAATATTCAAAGCAGTGACTCTCTAGCAGAAGTGGCACAGGGTTCTATGGAATAGTAGAGAAAGAAATGGATGCGTCCCCACATGTAGGGGGGTAATTTTCCTTCCATACACTTGGTTAGTTGTTGTGCTCACTCATAGGGTGCATGTTATGGTAATAAAGTGATAACTTTTCCCCTAGATGGGGGGCTTTAGCACAGAAATGAGGACAGTTCACCTGAGTTCACCTTTGGGCTTCCAGGGTCTGCTGGGGGCTGGTTTTAGCCCACTTGGTCCAGTAAACAAAGGCTGCAAACCAGGTTGATTGCTCAAGTTGGTTGAATTCTTATATTTCCTGGAGACTCTCCCTTCCTGCTTGCACAGCCTCACTGGGCTATGGAAAAATAAGACTTAAAAACAAGAGTCAACTTTGTGGAGGAGTTGGAGGTAAAAGGACAATTGCAGGAGTAAGATGCGGAGTCAATAAAAACTTTAATGAAAATATTACTTTGGCATAATTGCACTTCCTATCAGCATACAAGAGAGGTGGAAACTGGGATGGGAAAGGAAGTGGGTACCACTGTAAAAACAAATCCTCGGAGCAGAAGAGAGGGCTTGCGTGAGGCTGGCCTCAGGAGCAAGAATGAACATTTCCCTTGTAAGGGGAAGGAAGGTGCCCTCTGTAGGAGCAGAGAAAAATAGGCTAGTAAAATTGGTGCAGGGAAGATGGATTACTTCTCATCTGACTGCATCTATTTTTCTGTTAGATGTGTAGCATTTGCATACAGTAAAAGGGGAGTTTATTTTTCAAAAGTGAGTAATATTGAGTAGTATACACGGGGACAAAATCCCACTTTAGTTTCTAGAATAAGTTTTATCTGTTGGGGGAAAAAAATCTAACTACGATGCCAAGCTTAGAAAATGCCTCTAGGAAATACTGTAAGAGGAAATATATAATTTCACTTTATATTAAAACTACTAACCAAGAAACAATTGCAACATTTTGAGCTCAAGGCAATAGCCTCTGGTACACAAACCTACGGTGCTTTGCAGGTGCATTTAAGGATTATCATTTTCAGTGTCAAAATAGGACAAAATAGGTATTTTAGGTGCTTGCATACCTTATTTTCTTTAGTTCTCATAAAATACTTATTAAACAACTGTTTTCCTTTAAAAGTGAAAAAATTGGCTTAGTACCTGTAGCTCAGCAGTTAGGGCGCCAGCCACATACACCAGGACTGGTGGGCTCGAACCCTGCCAGGGCCTGCTAAACAACAATGACAATGATAACAAAAAAAATAGTCGTGCATTGTGGCAGGCGCCTATCGTCACAACTACTTGGTCATCTTAGGCAAGACAATCTCTTATGCCCCAGAGTTTGAGGTTGATATGATCTATGAAATCATAGAACTCTATCAATGTAAATATAGTAAGACAATATCTCAAAAAAATAAAAGATTAATAAAAATGAGAAAATTAAAAATAATAAAATAAAATAACAAATGCAAACTTGAAAATAATAAAAATAAGTAAATAACAGATACTTTAAAATTAATGAAATTAAAAAATAAAAACAAAAATGGGAAAATTGATGCTATCAACCCAACTCACACAATACAAAATAGCAAAAATGAAAAACCTGTTTTATTTATAAGTCAATTTCTTTCTATAACTCTATACTCAGAGACATGTATGGCTTCATGAAAGACCATAATGAAAAAATACTCATTTTAGTTAATAATTCAAATTTAAAAGATTCATCCATTTGAAGTTCCATTACAAAAGAACATCATTACATCACCTCTCTCTTACCCCCATTTATACAAAAAAAAATTTTAAAAATAAAACAAAATTACTTCTAAACAGTAGAAGAAAAGTAACAACTAAAGGTTCATAATCAGAATGGCATCAGAACTCTCATTAACAATGAAGTAAAAATTTTCAAATAACCAAATACATATTTTACAGTCTGTAATAACTTCCTTAAAAAATTACATGAGAACTTAAAAATTCTAACTTAATGGAAAAATATGCCATGACCCTAGACAAGAAGGTCCAATATCTCAAAGTCTGAATTATCTTCACTTAACACTATAAATTCAAAACAACCCTCACTAAAAATTACAGCTTGATTATTTATGGAACTTGGCAAGGTGATTCTAAAATTTACATAGAAAAGAAAATAGGCAATAGAAGCTAGACTGTTTCTTTTTTTTTTTTTTTTTTTTTGAGACAGAGTCTCCTTTATCACCCCTGATACAGTGCTGTGGCATCACAGCCCACAGCACCCTTAGACTCTTGGGCTTAAGCGACTCTCTTGCCTCAGTCTCCTGAGTAGCTGGGACTACAAATGCCTTCCACAACACTTGACTATTTTTAGAGATGAGATCGGGCTCTGGCTCAGGCCGGCCTAGAATTCATGAGCTCAGATTATCCACCCACCTCAACCTCCCAGAAAGCTGGGATTATAGGTGTGAGCCACCATGCCAGGCTAAAAACTAAGACTTTTTTTTTTTTAAAAGAACCCTGCATGTGCTGTGAGGAGCAGGGACTCAAACATTATTAAATATCAAAATATCCAAAAAATTTATCCCAACTAAAATAATGTCATATCAGTGCTAGAACAAGCTAACAAAATGGAGCATCATAGAGAATAGAGTTAAACAATGTACAAATTCAAATTTATTTCATGACAAAAGTGATATTTAAATAAAAGGAGAAATGACTAAATACATACTACAAAAAAAACTGGTTGTTGATTATCAGCTTGGAAAGCATAATGTTAGATCACAGCCTGATACTGTGAATACAAAAAAATTCCCGGTGTATTATGAGTAAAAAAGCTCAATGCTTTGTAAAAAATAAATAAATAGAATTTTTAGAATAGAAGAAAATGTAGAAGGAAAAGACTTTTTAATTTCAGTCAATTTAGGGAGGACTAGTTGAATTCCATTACAAGTATATACATTTGCGAGGGGTGAAATCTGGGCTTTTGTGTACCCATTGCCCAACTCTTAATAATATTGAGGCAAAAATAGCCTATTTGCATGAGGAACAAAGCCTAGAAGCCACAGAAAAACAAGAGATCGGGCCACACCAAAATTAAAATCTTCTATATATCAAAGAAAATGGTATAAAGAGATAAAGACAAATGACAACATCTTTAACAGGAAAAGATTAATATTCAGAATAGACTGCATTCCAAGCCAGCCACACTCTTCTTTCCAAGGACTAACTACAGATCACTATGATTACCCAGAAGGAGAGACACCCTTCTTCTGTCCCTTTCTCAGGCTCAATATTGTTCCCAGGAATGACAACTAGACCATTCAGGCAGAGACCTCCTAAAATTGTTTTGGGCTCCATGGTGCTACACCATGGACCGAAGCGTGACCACGAAGTAAGGAATATACAAAATTCCTGCTATTAAAGTTAAGTAGTGATCATGTCGACACAGTCTCAATTTAAAGACGAGAGAGTGAGGAACAGAAACTGAGCACCTTACTCGTGGCTGCCTCTTCACCAGCCTGGCTCTCGCCCTCCCTGGCACTGTAAGGGTACTCCAGGGTTTCATCCTGAAACCATTGATCTGTCACAAATTAAAGGAAAATTAAATATAATAAACCTTGGCTATTTATTGGAAATCTAAATAACATAAGTGTAGAGAAAATGTAAGCAAGAAGCACCGTCCTAGGGGTAGAGCTCTGAGCACCAGTCTCGTGTAAGTCTGTAACTGATGTTGAGGAGGTGGGAAGTCAGCCCCACCCGTCTGCCCCATTTCTCTCTTGCAGGTTAAATGAGAGATTTGGTCTCATCCACGATTTTCAACCCTGACTACAAGCTGGCATCTCATAAGGAACTTTAAAACAATACAGGATAAGAGCCAACCCTGATCAGCTAGAACTGTATTGTCAGGGGTGTGGACCACAGCGATAATGTTTCAGACCGCCTCCAAAGACGCTAAGAGGTAGCAAAAGTCTCAGAATCTCTAGGCCCAATGTTGAGTTCTGTGTTAGAAAGTTTATGGCCAGGTTCTTGATCTGAGCCCTGAGAAGGCTGAATGTAGAGACCCGCCCACATAGAACCATCCAGCCCAGGAAAGAACATCCGGCCCAGGAACGAATGAGGGTGCGGATCCCTACCCCTCAGAATTCTTATATTCCCACCGGGAATTAACCTACGTGCTGACTTCTTCTTCAAACTCAGCCCAATCCAACCCCAGTGAATAAAGATTACATTGCCCACATGGAATCTGGATTCTGCTGCTTTTCATTCACGTCCCAGAATAATCTCTCATTTTTGGTCCTTAACCTCGTAAGCACAGAGCTCTTTTTGTCCGTAAGGACTTGCATCTCTGGAGGTAATCAGATGGGTCACCGGGGTTGACCAAACAGCCTTAACGTCATACAGGTTTTTTCCAAATCAAGAACCCAATTTCCTTTTTCTTCATTTACTTTAGAAAATCTTACAGTTTTCTCCCTGCCCTCTTGAGCTTTAAATCTTTCCCCAGCTTTCTTGCCAGTTTTAAAACAGGGGAAAATGTCTTTCTCAACAACTTGCC
Organism: Galagoides demidoff; assembly: GCA_963574575.1. Lineage (NCBI taxonomy): Eukaryota > Metazoa > Chordata > Mammalia > Primates > Galagidae > Galagoides > Galagoides demidoff. The sequence goes on from CAUYQV010006530.1 coordinate 4,824, forward strand.
ATCCTTCCCTTGAAAATGGAATCATGAAAGAAGACAGCATCTGCCTCCCAGCCTCTGGGGAAGGATGGGAGCCTAACTGCCCTGAGCACTACTTAGGGATCAGGCCGATATCCTAATTACACAGAACAACCTGCCCTCTACTGTGTTGGAGTACATTCTTCAGTACCTCACAACAGTGCTTAAAAACGCTCCCACCTTTTATTCCAGCAGAATTGAGTCCCATCTCTCTCCCCTATTGCAAAGTCTTGAACTGCACCTTACTTGTTGAACTGTCTGGTGCAATTTTTCTTTGAGAATTTTTCCCAGGTACTCCCTGAAGAAAAATGTAGATGAGCTGAGTGGTCTCTCTAGTTTTCAGAGAGATTCAGAAGCAAAGATTACAAACCAAAGTTCTCTCTCCTGTTGCCAACACTGTATCCCAGAGGCTAAGGTCATCTGTTAAAACCTCTTTGTCTTTGGGATGTTAAACTCTGTCAAGTCCTTTGTTGAAATTAATTCAGTGACTGAAGCCTGCATTCTTTCATTTATTAGAATGTTCACTCAACATCTGTATACACAAGCTAGCACTGAATGTAAACTTTTATAATCATCTACCTTACAAAATGTAAAATTAAATAAAAAGAACAAATTCATTCTATTTATTGTGAATCCAAACAAACTCAGACAAGGTGCCCTTTCCCCCTTCCCACTGAACAAGAACATGGCCATTTGCATGCTGTTTCCAGGAACAGCTTGGGATTTGAGGGAAGTTACTTCCCCTCTCTGTGCCTCAGGATCCTCAGCTGTAAAATGAAAGAGTGGTGCTAGATCTTCTCTTATTTTTATGTTATAAAATAACATATAGTTATTGTCTTTTACTTCAATATGGTAGGAGGATGGGAGGGGAGGAGAATTAATGTGGGGGGTGCAGAGGGTGCACCTTAGATCTCCTACCTCAGGTTGGCACAAGCCTAGATACCACCTTGGCCCATACTCAGATCAGTGGTGAAATGTAAGGCATTCTCATTAATTTTCCAGATGACATCAAGATGGAACATAGTAAAACAGTAATTCTCAACCTTGACTGCACATTAAAAGCACTTGGAGAGTTTTAAAAGGACACTGATGCCTGGATCCAACACGCTGGGAGTCTCATTCAATTGGTCGGGATGTTTTTAAAAGCTCCTTCACTCATGTCAGAAGTACTTTCTGACAAACCGTGTTTAAACTACCCGTGAGAAATACACAGGATGTGTGTACACGTTGACCTGTACTAACGTTTTAGGTAATGTAAGCAGAGCAGAGACTGCACTGGGGCTGACGAGGAACAAAGCCACATGTGAAAGAGAAGAGAATGATACACAAAAAAATAAAGTGACACACTCAGCAAGGATGAACAGGTAAAAATAAAGACAGAGTAGCAGGCACAGAGCCACCCACTAAATTAGGCATTTTACTCAAGTTTTGTTACATGTGTAACATCCACCAGGACAGGAGTAATCAGACAGCTGTTGTTATCTCTATTTTCCACTGCGGGTACTGGCTCGGGGACATCACATCACTTCCCCAAGGTTTTCCAGGGCCCACACTTGTACTAAAAGCTCAGATTTATCCAGAACTCGTACTCAATTTTGTCCAGATTATTAATGATATGACTAAGAACCGACTTGAAATTCATCAATTTGACAACTCCATCTTCCCATGAGACAGAGGGTTAGACACTCGCCTTTATCATGTGCTTGCACTCAGGTCATTGCCTACTGCACAGTGACTGGCCAAGGAGAAAGGATCCTAATGTGATTTAAGTTCATGTTAAATTTAGCTGCGCCTCCTCCAAGAGTCACTATCTTAACAAGAGATTTTATAATTCTACTAGAAAAATAAAATACACCAGATTTCCTTTGCGCATTGTAAGGATGCTGTATTTGTAACTTTGTTTGCCCTGATCATCTCATCAGTACTGACACTTTTTCTTCTCATTTGAAGGTTTGGCCTGTTCACACCTAGACATATAAGTAAGGTGTCTTCAGTGTTGCTCTTCTTCCTGTGACATCTTTTTCCTGCTGTTCCCCTTGTCCTGAAATTGTCCTTGCATATAGGCTAGTTAAGAAATGATGCTGCCCATTGGAACATGAAGATTGTGTTTCCTTCATTCAACATCCTCGGATTTTTGTCATTTTGATCTAATCATTTAGTGCCAGATGCTTCCAAGGGGTTCCCACTGTACTCTTTATCAATACATATTTTAGAAATCCTTGAGCTTTCCAGACGTAGACTCACACTTTTAAAATTAGTTTGCTATCTAAGCCCCTTTGGTCATCATCCACCTCTCCTCGTTTGCAAACGTTTCTTCTCAGCAGCTCTTTTCTCTGAAAACTTCATAACCGCAACATCCCATTTTTGGTTTGCGCTCTCTCTCCTTGAAGAGTCACAATTCATTCTGGCCTTCTCTTCTTATCTTTTTTCTGCAAACTGTAAGCCTACAATCTGCATCGTACTGTCCCATGCCTTTTCTGTCTTATTTGCTCTGTGCAGTATTGGTTTGGTTCTTGGCTCTGCACGACAAGAAATGGTGTTCTGAGCTCCTTCCATTCTTCTTTTTCAGAGAGATAGAAGCAACTTGGCTTTCCCAGCTCTGATTCATAGGTGCTTTCATATGCTTGGGGTTTGATGTTCTGTTGCTCATTTGATTCACCAAATAACTGAACATTCCCGGATTTAGTTCCTACCCATCCTTTCAACACCTGACGGACATGCGATTAAAAGTGGGACACACAGGAGGACCCGGGATGGGAGATGGTCCCTCCACGCACAGCAATGTCTTTTCTGATTATTTGGCAGTCAGAACAAGCCTGCCAGGTGCTGCTGTTCAAGTCCCTGAGCAAAAAGCAAGGAATGACTGGACAGAGAGATAAATTCTCTTCCAGAAAAAATTTCAGGCATTAATCCAAAAAAATAAATGCCATCGTGTTTAATAGTTTAACCCCAGGAGGGGAAAGAGAAAGGAATAGGAAGGTAGGCAAATTGCTAGCAACTGGCTGAAAGCCAGTCCACTCCAGAATGCAAACTTGAACTGGGCTAGTGAGAAGAAAAAAAAATCTGAGCCAGAAACAAACTTCAGCAACACTGTGAGCTGCATTTCTCCTTTAACCCTCCACATCCCACATCCTGATTATCCGCAAAAGTCATTGACATGTCCAATTCTAGCAGGCCCATTTGCTAGGTTTTAGATAATAGAAAAGGAAGGTCCTAGAGACTATCCATCAACCTTTAGGAGTACAAATAAAAAGAGAACCCAGTGACAGCAACAAAGTAAAAATAAGGAAAAATGATCAGAGACGTGGAAGTCCAAACAAGTTACTACAACAGTGCCAAAATCTGCACTTAGGCAAGAAAATAGGAAAGTGCTTTCTGGATGCGAGGTGGTGCATGGATGCCAGCAATGTTATCATCCCTGCTTTTGCTGGAGATGAAGAATGTGGCTATGTGAAGAGAGCACACATAGTCTCAAAAGCTTACTGCTCTCTCTGTGCATCAACTCTCAAGTTATCTAATGCATGATAGCGATGATGGAGGCTCATGGCTAAGCCCAACCCTTAACATGAGCACCTATTTCTACCACAGCATTCCATGTTAATCACCCTTAGAAGTCTTCACAGATTAAACACAGGGAAAATGAAGTGCACAGGAAGTTTGCTATCAGGAGAAAAATGCCGCCATTTGACAACTATCACGCAAAATGTGAACCAGCACAAAGTACATGATAATTATTTTTGTTTTCAGCAAATGTTGGCTTTAAATTGTGTTAGATGTAGATAATAGTAACATTGTTCCCTGAGTAGAGAGTAACACATTGGCACAAAGGAACGCTTTTATTAATCATCAGATTGGAACAATCCCTTCAGAAGTCTGTTTACAACATTTCATTAGCATCTAATAGATGAAAAAAATGTAAAACTCTAAAAGCAATTTTCAGTGATCCAAAATTAAATTTTAATTTCATGCTACTTCTGAAGGCAGAACTACATATTGTTTTTAAGATCTCTGTAAATCTTGATGTGTATGTATCAAATTGGTCAAAAGGTGAGATGACCTCCAAGAATTAGCAGGTCCAGTTCCCAGCAAAAGTGACAGTAGAGGCTCCCGTCTCTCTGTTGGATATGACCCCCTCAGCTTCTGTCACAAGATGTGGTTTGTCATAGTCATAGGCTGAAACTACAAGGGGATTATGAAATATTTCACTATAAAGGGGGTGTTTCTACTTTTTGTTAGGAATGTCAATATTGGAGACTGAAATCTTCCCCCATCTTATTTCGGCTGGTGCCCAGCTAGTTATGCCATCAATAAAATATTAAAATATTATTTAAGGCCAATGATGGTGGCTCCTGCCTATAATCCTATCACTTTGGGAGGTGGAGGCAAGAGGCTTACTTGAGGCCAGAAGTTCAAGACCAGCTTGGGCAACATAGTGAGATACTATCTCAACAATTTTTTTTTTAAATTAGCCAGGTGTGGTGGCACAAACCTATAGTTCCAGTTACTTGGGAAACTAAAGCAGAATAGTAGCTTAAGCCCAGAAGTTTGAAGCTGCAGTGAGCTATGATGATGCCACTGACTTCTAGGCCAGGTGACAGGGAGAGAGAGAGTGAGACCTTGTCTTAAGGAAAAAAAAAAATTCTTTAAGCCAGTATCCGTCATTGTTATACTAACTGAGGACCACAAAGGAATGCTTAGTGATTTCTTAAATGTCCAAGTTGGCCAAAAGACATTATCTAGTAGCATTATATTATTTTATATAATTGTTTGAAAGTTCCATAATTGTATCACCAGACTGAAAATATCTCTAGGACAGGGGTGATGGTTAGCACTCGGTAATATAATGAGTGCTTAATATGTGACTACTGATGCTTTCACCTTTTATTTCCCAAGGGTTTCACATAACACTAAGTCTTTTAAATTAAACCTGTAAGTGTATATTTATGTGCAATTGTAAAAAATATAATTATCCAGATTCCACTAATAGTAATGTTATAAATCCATTAGTAGCTAGTTATAATTCCAGCTCTCCTAGGGAAAAAGAACAAGTGTGGAGCCCACAGGCCCCCATTTCACCTTAATCCTGTCTGGGTTGATTACTCACACCTGGAGAGGAGGGAACCCCTACCAATCTTACCAATCAGAACTTAGTATGCCCACTGCAAAAGGATGTAAAGACTCTGTAGCCCACCAGCCAAGCAACACAAGGCACAAAAAGTCTTGAAAGTGACCTAGAACAGCCTTGAGGCTAATTGTCATGTCATTAGCTTAAATCTACATTGTGGTGCATGCCCCCACAATGGGCTCTCAGAGAGGCTCATGAGAGGCCCAGATTTGTAGTAAGACTATGACTACAAGGTAACCTCTGAATCATGAGGTTGGCCCAACACAGACAGCATAAGATAGAAATGGGGCCATAACTTATGCCTCTTTGCCCTTTTGGCATGAGAATGGAGGCTTATTCACTGTCTATAATTAAATGTATCTTGCTTTTTCTCTATGAACCTATCTTTCTCTTCCTCAATAAACTTTGTTTCATGCTTGTCTCACTTTGAGGTATCTATTCGTTCTTTAGCTGAGAACACCCCCAAAACCAAGGATGCTGGCAACTGCTTGAAATCCCAACATTTTAAGAAATAGGCAGATGCTATAACCTGACAGTTACATCTTGCAAAAACAATATCATAAACATAACCAAGATATTGAAATTAACCTAATCTACTAGTCCTATTCAGATTTTCTGGATTTTCCTTGTACTCAATTGGAAGTATATATGGGTATTAAGTTCTGTACCATTTTATCACAGGTGTAGGCTCGTGTATCCACCTTCCCAGTCAAGACACAGAACAGTTCCATCACTCAATGGAACCCTTGTTTTACTCTTTTATAACCACACCCACCCACCTGCCACCCCTCTGTACCACTTCTCTGTCCTCCATTTCTATAACTTCTTTCAGAAATAGTTCTCATTCATTCTCTAAGACATTCTCTCTGATCTCTGTTTTTCTACAATACCTTTCCTCTCTCTCAAATTCCAAAACAAATACAAGTCTCTTCCTTTTCTTTCCTCTCTCAAAATTCCCCAAATCTACTGATAGATTATAATATTTGACAGTCAAGATGCTACCTAATGAAAATTCTTATTTCTTGGAGGTGATTAGAAAAATGACAATCATGCCTCAAGATGCAGAGGTAATTGAACCAACAGCCCTCTCTTTCTATCTGAAGAGGAAAAAATAATAAACTGATGATGTCTTCCAGGAATACTACTTCCCAAGGAATTTCGCCATCTTTCTTCATCTACTTAAAAAACTTTTAGGTTTCATTTGTAGAAGTTCCAATGCCACCATTCTCACAATTGCAACTGTTTGTGTGCATGTTCTCTGAGTGAGATGGGCAGACCAAACACTCACAATCATTTCCATCTCCCGCAGTACTACAGCATACATGTGTCTTCCTGATGACACAAAAGCAGCGCATCCAAAGGGGAAGAGACTCACTTCTTCATTTAATTTGTTCTCTCTCCTGTGTCCCCAGATACTATTACTGTCGAAAGCACTACCGTCCTCCAAATTCCTCATGCCAAAATTCTGTCTTCTTCATTTTGTCCTGGCCCATAACCCCCAAATCCTACTATCTAAACCTCTTCTGTATTAACCATACACACCCTCACCCTTCCTCTTTTCTTGATCACGCCTGCCTTCCATGGGCTCCAATGCAGAGAAAGAGCTTCTTTCTTCCTTCTATCTTTTTTCTGATCACTTCCACACACTCCTCCCAAGCTGGTCTTTTTAAAATATTTCATATCAAGGCATGACCCTTCTGCAAAGCTGTCAACAACTCCCTAAAGCATAGAAAATAAAATCCAAAGTCTGGTGGAACCTGTGGCTCAAAGGAGTAGGGCACCGGCCCCATATGCTGGAGGTGGCAGGTTCAAACCCAGCCCTGGCCAAAAACTGCAAAAAAAAGAAAGAAAAAAAAAACCAAAGTCTTTAGTGGGCATTTAAAATTCTCCAGAATACAGTGCCAGCTTATGTTGTAGGCATTGTCTTCTATGATGATTGCATCCACACTGTCACCTAGTCACAGTCATTTAATCACAAATCTTCAATCTACTTTGTTCAATCTTACCTTCCCATCCCTTATATGCTGCCGCTGCCTGTAATGTCACGTACCTCTAGGCTTATATACAAGAGTTCTGCTCATTTTGAAGCTGCTCTCTCAATAGCCACATGGTTCATGAAACTTTCAAGATTTCCTCACTGACCTCTTGATTTTTGGAGAGGATATAAAGCATTTCCCTGTGGCTCCACACTGAAAGATAGGAGGTTCTTCACTTTCTGTGACGCCTTTGACTAAATAAAGGTTATTTTCCAGAAACTTTCCTAGGAAGCAACTTTTCAAAATCCATTCATTCACTAAATATTTATTAACCTTTTTATTGTTTTACAGAAACTAATTTTAGATGTTGAAGAAACAAATACATGAATTCTGACCATAAGGGACTCAATCAATATCAAGTAGATTGGGAGGTGCCTGTGGCTCAAGGAGTAAGGCGCCAGCCCCATATACCGGGGGTGGTAGGTTCAAACCCGACCCTGGCCAAAAACTGCAAAATGAAAAAAAGTAGATAAATGAAAATCATAATAAAATGTGATAAGGATATATAATAGATCATCAATGGTTTAAATAAAAGGATTGAAGTATTCAGATGAGAGAAAAGGAAAAGGTGAGGTAAGAGAACGCTTACTGATGAAATGACATTTAAGTTGGGCACAAAATACTATATAATAGCATAGCCAGGCCCTATACCAAGAACTTTACAATACATGAATTTGTTTCATGTGATCCTCACAAGAACAATAGGAGGTTGGCATTATTATTATTATCCTACTTTATAGATTAGAAAAAATAATGAAGTCCCCTGAATTTGGGCATACCCCCACCCACACAGTTAATGAGTGATGGAACTGTGATTAATACTTAGACACTATTTAATCTACAGTCCAGGCATTGGCCATTGCTTCAGCTAGAACTCTAGAGAAGGCCACATGACATGTTAATGATCCCCATGTTAGCCTCCCCATAAATTTAGATGTTGAGCTTAGCACTGAAGTTGCCTCACAAAAGAGTATATTGAACACAAACAACAGGTAGCAACAAACACTGTATTGAAAATTTTATTGCTGGCTGATTGGATACAGAAACTCAGAAGAGATATCTGTTGTATCCAAGAGTTACATATTACTTTAAAAGATAAATACAGACTCAGGGTGAAGGTATGGTCATCTATATTCCAAGCAAATGGAAGCCAGAAAAAGGCAGGTCTTGCAATTTTATTCGCAGATATGTTAGGGTTTAAACCAACAACAATAAGCAAAGATAAGGATGGCCATTTTATATTTGTGAAGGGTAATACCCAAGATGATGAGATCTCAATTAACAATATCTATGCACCCAACCAGAATGCACCTCAATTTATAAGAGATACTCTAACAGACATGAGCCACTTGATCTCTCCCAGCTCCATTATAGTTGGAGATTTTAACACTTCTTTGGCAGTGTTGGAGAGATCCTCCAATAAGAAGCTTAGCAAAGAAATTTTAGGTTTAAATTTAACTATTCAACTTTTGGACCTAACAGACATCTATAGAACATTTCATCCTAACAAAACTGAATACACATTTTTCTCATCAGTCCATGGAACTATACTCCAATATCAATCAAATCTTAGGTCATCAGTCTAACCTCAGTAAATTTAAAAGAATAGGAATTATTCCATGCATCTTCTTGGACCATCATGGAATAAAAGTTGAACTCAGTAACAACAGGAATTTGCAATCTCATACAAAAACATGGAAGCTAAATAACCTTATGCTGAATCATAGATGGGCCAAAGATGAGATCAAGAAGGAAATTACCAAATTTTCAGAACAAAACAATAATGATAACATGAGTTATCAGAACCTCTGGGATACTGCAAAGGCAGTCCTAAGAGGGAAATTTATAGCACTGCAAGCTTTCCTCAAGAGAATGCAAAGAGGGGAAGTTAACAACTTAATGGGACATCTCAAGCAACTGGAAAAGGTAGAACATTCCAATCCCAAATCTAGTAGAAGAAAAGAAATCACCAAAATTAGAGCAGAATTAAATGAAATTGAAAACAAAAGAATTATACAACAGATCAATAAATCAAAAAGTTGTTTTTTTGAAAAGGTCAATAAAATAGACAAAACTTTGGCAAACCTAACCAAGAAAAAAGGAGTAAAATCTCTTATCTCATCAATCAGAAATGGTAAAGATGAAATAACAACAGTCCCCGTAGAAATTGAAAAAATCTTTAATCTTTTCCTATAAGAAAATTTATCCCCAGAAATACGAAAATCTGAAGAAAATTGACTAATACTTAGAAACACGCCACCTCCCAAGACTTAGCCAGAATGAAGTGGAAATGTTGAATAGGCCTATATCAAGCTCTGAAATAGCATCAACTATACAAAAATCTCCCTAAAAAGAAAAGTCAGGACCAGATGGCTTCACATTAGAATTCTACCAAACCTTTAAAGAGGAACTAGTACCTATACTACTCAACCTTTTCCAAAATATAGAAAAAGATGGAATACTATCCAACACATTCTATGAAGCAAATATCACCTTCCAGGAAAAGACCCAGCAAGAAAAGAAAATTATAAACCAAATCAATAATGAATATTGATGGGAAAACATTCAATATGATCCTAACAAACAGAATCCAGGAACACATCTAGCAAATTATACACCATGACCAAGTAGGTTTTATCCCAGGATCTCAAGGCTGGTTCAACATATGTAAATCTATAAACGTAATTCATCACAAAAACAAATTAAAAAACAAAGACTGTATGATTCTCCCAATTGATGCAGAAAAAGCTTTTGATAATATCCAGCATCCCTCCATGATCAGAACACTTAAGAAAATTGATATAGAAGGGACATTTCTTAAACTGATAGAGGTCATCTACAGCAAACCCACTGCCAA
>CAUYQV010006534.1:0-21237 GCA_963574575.1 Galagoides demidoff
AAGATAAGGAAGGTCACTACATATTTGTCACGGGAAACACCCAACATGAAGAGATTTCGATAATTAACATTTATGCACCCTACCAGAATGCTCCTCAATTCACAAAGCAGGGTATGAACAACTTGATATCTTCCTGCACTATAATAGTTGAAGATTTTAACACCCTTTTGACAGTTTTGGATAGACCTTCCAAGAAGAAACTAAACAAAGAAATATTAGACTTAAACCTGACCCTAGAACAAATGGACTTTACAGACCTCTACAGAACATTTCACCCTAATAAAACTGAATATACACTCTTCTCATCAGCCCACAGGTCATCCTCCAAAATAGATCATACCATAGGACAAAAAAGTCTAACTTCAGCAAATTTAAAAGTTTAGAAATTATTCCTTGTATCTTCTCGGACCACCATGGAATAAAAGTTGAACTCAACAGCAACAGGAATCTTCATACTCAAATGAAGTCATGGACACTAAATAATCTTAGACTGAATGATAGCTGGGTCAAAGATGAGATTAAGAAGGAAATCACCCCATTTTAGGAACAAAATGATAGCAAAGACACAAATTATCAAAACCTGTGAGACACTGCAAAGGCTGTCCTAAGAGGGAAATTTATAGCATTGGAAGCCTACATCAAGAAAAGAGAAAGAGAGGAAGTCAACAACCTAATGGGTCATCTCAAGCAACTGGAAAAGGAAGAATATTCCAAACCCAAACCCAGTGAAGAAAAGAAATAACCAAAATTGGGGCAGAATTCAATGGAATTGAAAACAAAAGAATCATTCAGAAGATCAACAAAACAAAAAGATGGCTTTTTGAAAAGATTAACAAAATTGATAAATCTTTGACCAACCTAACCAGAAATAGAAAAGTAAAATCTCTAATATCATCTATCAGAAACAATAAAGGAAAAATAACAGACACTTCAGAAATTCAAAAAATCCCAAATGATTACTACAAAAATCTCTATTTCCAGAATGATGAAAATCTGAAGGAAGTGGACCGATACCTGGAAGCACACCACCTTCCTAGACTCAACCAGAAAGTAGAAACCTTGAATAGACCTATATCAACCACTGAAATAGCACCAACAGTACAAAATCTTCCTAAAAAGAAAAGTCCAGGACCAGATGTCTTCACATTTGAATTCTATCAAACCTTTCAAGAGGAACTAGTACCTATATTATACAATGTTTTCCAAAGCATAGAAAAAGAAGGAATATTTCCCAACACATTTTATGAAGCAAATATCATTCTTATCCCCAAACCAGGAAAGGATCCAACAGAGAAAATTACAGGCCAATATCATTAATGAATATCGATGCAAAAATGTTCAATAAGATCTTAGCAAACAGAATTCAACAACACATCAAAAAAATTATACACCATGATCAAGTTGGTTTTATTCCAGGGTTACAGGGTTGGTTTAACATATGCAAATCTATAAATATAATACATCACATCAATAAACTAAAAAACAAAGACCATATGATTCTCTCAATTGATGTAGAAAAAGCCTTTGATAATATCCAGAATCCCTTCATTATCAGAATTCTTAAGAAAATAGGCATAGAAGGGACAGTTCTTTTAAAAAAAATTTTTTTTTTGGAGACAGCCTTGGTAGAGTGCTGTGGCATCACAGCTCACAGCAACCTCCAGCTCTTGGGCTTAGGCAATTCTCTTGCCTCAGCCTCCCAAGTAGCTGGGACTACAGGCACCCGCCACAATGCCCAGCTATGGGACATTTCTTAAACTAATAGAGGCCATCTACAGCAAAGCCACAGCCAATATCATATTGAATGGTGTAAAGTTGAAAACATTTCCACTCAGATCAGGAACGAGGTAAGGATGCCCACTGTTTCTACGGCTATTCAACATAGTAGTGGAAGTCTTAACCATCGCAATCAGGCAAGATAAGGTGATCAAAGGTATCCAAATAGGGTCAGAGGAGATCAAACTCTCACTTTTCACTGATGATATGATCCTATACCTGGAAAATCCCAGGGACTCAACTTCAAAACTCTTGGAAGTGATCAAGGAATAGCAGTGTCTCAGGATACAAAATCAATACTTATAAGTCAGTAGCTTTTATATATGCCAACAATAGTGAAGCTGAAAAAACAATCAAGGACTCCATTCCTTTTACAATAGTACCAAAGAAGATGAAATATCTGGGAATTTACCTAACAAAGGAGGTGAAAGACCTCTATAAGGAGAACTATGAAACTCTGAGCAAAGAAATAGCTGAAGATGTTAACAAATGGAAAAACATACCATGCTCATGGCTGGGATGAATCAACATTGTTAAAATGTCCATACTACCCAAAGCAATCTACAGATTTAATGCAATCCTTCTTAAAACACCATTGTGGTACTTTAAATAACTTGAAAAAATAGTACTTTGTTTTATATGGAATATTGGTGGGATCACGCCTATGGTTCATCTTATAAGGGTACATGTGAATCTTTCTAAATGTAGAATATAAATAAATAGGAAAATGACATGAAGGATATGTTAACCATTTTGATGAAAATATTTCAAATTGTATATAAAAACAGCACACTGTACTCCATGACTATATTAATGTACAGAGCTATGATTTAATAAAAAAAGTCAAAATTAAAAAAATAAAAAACCTCAAATAGCAAATACATTACTCAGAAATAAGAACAAATCAGGAGGTATCACATTACCAGACTTCAGGCTATACTATAAATCTGTAGTGTTCAAAACAGCATGGTACTAGCACAAAACAGAGGGGTAGATTTATGGAACAGAATAGAGAATCAAGAGATGAACCCTGCTACTTATCACCATTTGATCTTTGATGAGTTTAACAAAAATATTCAGTGGGGGAAAGACTCCCTATTTAATGGTGCTGGGTGAACTGGCTGGTGACCTGTAGAAGACTGAAACTGGACCCACACCTTTCACCATTAATAAAAATTGATTCTCACTGGATAAAATATTTAAACTTAAGACATGAAACTTTAAAAATATTAGAAGAGAGTGCAGGGAAAACACTTGAAGAAATTGGCCTGGGAGAATATTTTGTGAAGAGGACTCCCCAGGCAATTGAAGCAACACCAAAAATACATTACTGGGATCTGATAAAAGTAAAAAGGTTTTGCACAGCCAAGAGCACAGTAAAGTAAAGCAAACAGACAACCTTCAGGACAGGAGAAAAGTTTTGCAGGTTATGTGTCTGACAAAAGTCTAATAACTAGAATCTACAGAGAACTCAAGCTAATCAATAAGAAAAGAATAAATAATCCTATTTCTATGTGGGCAAGAGACTTGAACAGAAACTTCTCTGATGAAGACAGGAGCATGGCCTACAAACACATGAAAAAATTCTCATCATCCTTAATCATCAGTGAAATCAAAACCAATTTGAGATATCTTCTAACTCCAGTAAGATTAGCCCACATCACAACATCCCTAAACCACAGATGCTGGCGTGGATGTGGAGAGAAAGGAATGCTTCTACACTGTTGGTGGGAATGCAAGCTAATACGACCTTTTTGGAAAGAAGTTTGGAGAACTCTAGGAAAATTGACCTACCATTCAATCCTGCAATTCCTCCACTAGGTATATACCAAGATGATCAAAAATTATTTTACAACAAAGACATTTGCACCAGAATGTTTATTGCAGCCCAATTCATAATAGCCAAGACATGGAAACAGCCCAAGTACCCATCAACCCATGAATGGATTAACAGATTGTGGTATATGTACACCATGGAATACTGTGCAGCCATAAAGAATTATAGAGACTTCACATCTTTTATGTTTACCTGGATGGCCCTGGAACTTATTCTTAGTAAAATATCTCAAGAATGGAAAAAAAAAGTATCCAATGTACTTAATACTACTATGAAATCAATATATAACCACCTACACACTCATACGAATGGCAAAACATAACTATGTTCCAGAAAGTAGAAGGGAAGAGGAGAGAGATGGGAGGGGGGATGTGGGAGGCAGGAGGGTATTCAGGGAGACCTCACCTAATATGCATGATGCAATGGTATATTTCAAAACTACTGAGATATGAGCATAATTGTGATGAATGTGTTACTTAGTTCAATGTAAGCATTTCACATTGTATATTGAAGCAGTACCCTGAACCCCATAAATGCATCAATATACAAAGTTATGATTTGATAAAAAACAATTAAAAAATAAAAATAAAGTAGATAAAAAAATGGTGAGTTTCAGACAATTTCTCAATGTGCTTCCCACCTACTCATGGTCTTGGTTCACCTCTGGTACCACCTCTGGGGTACCATGTCCATCAGTCTTGGCTCCCACCTTGCTCTCCTAGCTGGTAGCTTATCTGGTTGTACTCTACTCACCTGCTCACCTGCACACTCTCACATCTGTCCAGGTGTTTTCTCAGGGAAGCAAAGGTACCTGGAGGTATTGGACTGTTTGATATCTCTAGTCATCCCACCCTGAGAATCTTTCATTGCTCTGCCTCCAGCCAACATGAAGTCACTCTTCTGAAGTGGGAGCTGGAATCTCACATTTCCCATGAAGTTTCCCCTGACTGGCCTTCCTTCTGAGCACATGTCCTCCTCTCAATCCTCAGCAGTGTGATGGGCTTCTTCCTGCTCCAGTGCCCATCTTATCACCCTGCAAACCTACAGTCATTTACTGGTTCTCCCACTAGGCAGTAGGTGTGGGTGGGAAAATAACATAGCTTATTCAGCTTTATATCCTTGATCCTTTAAAGGCTAAATCACCTGTTGAATTAAACTGAAACACACAACCCTATAGGCACCCCCAGCCTCAACAAGGTCCACATCCACACCATGGGACCCAACTCCTTTCCCTCCCTGGGCCAGTTAGTTCAGTTTTTAGATCTCATTGTACTTTTTTCTTCAAGGTGGTCTATAGATACTCCTTTCATAAACACAAAAAAGGGGAAATAGTGCCAGAGTTAGTATGTTCTATAGAACCAATAAGTCCCGAATCATTTAAACTCATCTTTTTTTTTTTTTTAAACAAATATTTATATAAATATTTTGGGACCTGTTAAGACTTTCCCAAGATCGAGGTCACTAAGAGTCTTTCCCATACTTTCTTCCAGATTTCTTTTATAGTTTTGTGCCTTAGATTTAAATCCATCACGAATAAATTTTTGTAACATATGTACACACACACATGGGGTCCATAAAGTTCATGTGCAATTTTAAATAGTTTAAAATTTAAAATTTCACACAAACTTTTAGGGATACTCTATGTATACCATGGAATACTATTCAGCCATAAAAAGATGGAGGTTTTGTATCCTTTGTTACAACTTAGATCTCAACCTGTGGGTCTTGACCCCTTTTTTCCATTTGTAACAATGTGGCAATTAGGAAGGTTGAGAAACACTGACGTAGATGGATTTAAAGAACATGATCCTGAGCAAAGTATCACAACAATGAAAAGGCAGGCAGTACATGTGTTCAGTATTAACTTGAAACTTATAGATTAACAACATGTTCACATGAGAGAAAACTCAATTGAATCCAAGAAGCCAGGAGTGAGAAGAGGGGCCAGTGGGTTTCTTCCCAGTGGGAACACAGGAGTGTGATGGACACAACTACAACTTAGACTTTGCCTTATAAATGCAAGCAATGTGGCCTAATTGTATGTACCCTCATATTAACTGGAAGTAAAAAATTAAAAAACAAAGACTGGCCAGGCACAGTGTCTCACACCTATCTTTCTAGCACTCTGGGAGGCTGAGGTGGGTGGACTGCTTGAGCTCAGGAGTTGAAGTCTAGCCTGAGCAAGAGGAGACCCCAATGTCTCTACTAAAAATAGAAAAACTAGCCAGGTGTGGTGGCTTGTGCCTATGGTCCCAGCTACTTGGGAGGCTGAGGCAGGAGGATCACTTGAGCCCAGGAATTTGAGGTTTCTGTGAGCTATGATGATGCCATAGCACTCCACCCAGGAGAACAGAATGAGACTCTGTCTCTCCCCCCCCCCCAGTAACCAGTAAAAAGGCAGACAATTAGTAAGATATCAAACACAATAGTTTAGTTTTTATGACAAGTTGACCTGGCTATTTTATTTTCTCAATTTGATTTCAGCATTTATTCTGTTTGAAGCATTGTAGACTTTAGCTCCCTCGAAAATATGTCAAAATACACTCTGCTATTCATGTCCAGATACCTTCTTACCTGCTTTGCTGGCTCTGTTATGGGAAACAATGAAAGAGTAAAGAAATAGGGAGGTGTTTTGTCATGTCTTTGTAGTACAGTACATTTTATAGAATCTAAAAATCTGAAGAAATTTTTTCAAGTGACTTATCCAAGTCTCTCCCATCCAATGCCCTGACTGAGATGGTCTCTGGGGCCATGGTTGGACACAGCCAATGACAAGGGTGCCTTTTTCTGGGAGGTCCTGCTCCCAGCTGCTGCATGGCTCAGATACTTCCAAAATTACCAATGGAATGGGACGAAGCTGGCCTGCATTACTGCCACATTGGACCTAATATGTGAAATCATCAATCACATATCACTTTGGTCCTCTTTTTCCAGCCAAATTTTCTGTGCAACACAAATTCAGATTGTTCCCAATTTTGGTTAATCTCTCCCTCTTTCTTTTTCTAGATATTATCTATTTTTTTATTTATTGGAGTGTATGGTTAAAATTTGATTTCAGAATGGTTCCAAGGACTTAGAGTTTCTTACACAATTGCCCACTTGGCCAAAACCTTTGGAACCTGGCTTATACAGTTACAAAGGGATTGTTGGAATAAAAATTAAAAGACAAGGATTTCTAGTTCAACACAGGGATTAACCTTTAAAAATAGATAACTCAAGACATGCGTGATTCATACTTTAGGATCTACTTACTTCTTTCCCTTTCCTCTGCTATGATTTTTCATGGTTTAGTCTTAATTTTGAAAAAGTGTTTTAGTTTCAGAATGAAATTAGCTTGTTGGCCAACAATAAGCTACTGATTTTCTGGGATCAGGCACACAGGAATTCACACCATGACCTGAGCCCTGCCTTTAGAGACTCATGAACCCTGCTGAGCTAGTATAATCCTCCCCTTTCCTTTCTTCCTGCCTCCCTTCTTTTTTTTTTCCTTTTCCTTTCTTAGTTCCCTTAAATAATTCAAACAATTAATAGGTTTTGAGAATGTCTACTACCACTAGACAGCTTCTGACTACTAGGAAGCCTGGATAGCAGTTTCCTCTGTGTGTGTTAACAGTCACAACTGACATTTTTTCACTTCACAAACACCTGCAGGTGAGAAAACTAACCTTTGCCACCTTTCTATTGATAAACTGCTCTGCTAGAGCTGGGTTAACCAGGAAATCCAAAAGACTTCCTACAGCAGGTGGTTGGCAATAGTTTTCAAGGAAGAAGTGAGAGAGGTAAAGACCCAGGAAAATGATGCTCCAGGATGGACAGAGCTCATGAGGAAGGGCATTGAGCTTCAGAGTAAATGAGGCCTGTGTGGTGTAATTCTTGGATTTCAGAAACCAAACATATCTACTGTCTATCAGGAATTTGGGGCACATCGGCCCCTCTTCACTATAGGGGGGAATTTTGACATTAATCAGAGAAATAAACCACAGTATCCACAATGTTGACAAATAAATAACTTCTAACTGACTTTTAAAAACAGATAGTAATGAACATGCTTACTACTCACTGTCCTGGACAGCATGATGTCCATATTTTATGCTGTTGAATCAAAAGAAAGAAATTCAGATGGACTTTGATATCTCATCTTCCTGTAGCATAATGTCCTCTGAGTTGAGATTTAGTGGTATATGTTTACTTTCACAGAGGATAAAATAAGAAAAACATAAATTTGAAAAATGTGTCTGTATAACAGGACCATTGAAAACTCGCCTACTATACAATTTATTGACTCACACAAGAACACATATTCCAAAAACGTCAACTTCCACACACACATTTAGGTATTCTATATGGCCAGGTAAAGAGAAGTATTAATCTCCCCTCCCCCCATATACAGCTGTTGTAAGCTAACTGCAGTATCCAACTGCAGGAAAGCATGGGATAAAATTGTATTATTTGCTAATTTTTAATAAGTTGCTGCTTCTATTACTTTTATTATTACTATTATTTCTTTTTTCTTTTTCTTTTTGAGACAGAGTCTCATTCTGTTGCCCTGGGTAGAGTGCTATGGCATCATCAAAGCTCACAGCAACCTCAAACTCTTGGGCTCAAGTAATCCTCCTGCCTCAGCCTCCTGGGTAGCCGGGACTACAGGCACCTGCCACCATGTCCAGCTAATTTTTCTGTTTTAGTAGACACAGAATCTTACTCTTGCTCAGGCTGGTCTTGAACTCCTGAGCTCAAGAGATTCTCCTGCCTTGGCCTCCCAGAGTGCTGGGATTATAGGCGTGAGTCACCATGCCTGGCCACTTTTATGATTTTAATGTAAACTTCTTTTTTTTTTTTTTTTTTTTAAGACAGAGTCTCACTTTGTCACTCTTGGTAGAGTGCCATGGCATCTTAGCTCACAGCAACCTCAAACTCTGTGTTCAAGTGATCCTCTTGCCTCAGCCTCCCAAGCAGCTGGGACTACAGGCTCCCACCCCAACACCTGGCTGTTTTTAGAGATGAGGTCTTGTTCTGGCTCAGTCTGGTCTCGAATCTGTGAGCTCAGGCAATCCACCTGCCTGGGCCTCCCAATTGCTGGGATTATAAACGTGAGCCACTGAGCCCAGCTTTAATGTAAACTTTTAATTGAAGTATATGATATCTAAAGAAAGGTACATAAATTATTTGTGGAGCTTGAAGGATTATACAAAGGGATTACAAAGGTAGTTAAATAATGACCACATAGATCAAGAAATGGAATCAGATCAGTAGCTCAGAAGCCCTCAATATGACTCTCTCAGACATAATCACTAGCATCTACCACAGTAAAGTTAAATACAATAAAAAAGAATTAAAGTATAGTACTCTCTTCACCCATTTTCCAATGGTCATTCACTGTGGTGAAATTCTGTATCCTTTAATGCATAGGACAACTTCAAATGAAAGTTTCAATGCTTTGAGGAAGTGAGTTAAGATCTCTTTTGAATTAATTCCATTGTACAATTTATCCTTTAACCTTAAATGTTGTATCTGGGTTTCTTTTCTCTTTTTCATTTTTTTTTAAGATTTATTTTTACTCTTTTCTGGGAGGATATGCAGAGAAATTGAAAAGCAGGAGCAACATAAAAGGAAAGGTGAGGCTGAAGAAAAAAAAAAGACAAATACACTTTTAAGTGTGAAATTTACTCCATGTCCTTCAACTAGGGGGATTTTCATGGAACAGGTAAATTGGGTTTCCTGTGGTGCTGGGTGCCAGAGTTCACAAGAACGGCTTGGTACTGAAAAGGGGTATAGCTTGCTTCCTTGATATTTCCTTCCTGCCTTTGCCATGCTTTTCTGTGTAGCTTTTCAACAACAAGCCACGTCATTTTTGTAGAAGAAAATGTCTGCCCATGACACGTCAGTGGAGGAACCAACTTAGCTGGATTTTGTTCTCCCTTTGCATAGCAAGTATTATGAATTCAAATGTTAAATAATAAAGGGACAACATGTTGAAATATAGGTTAGTGAAGAACTAATTGAGTATATGCTCTTTTTCCCCCTTTCAGTCAACAAAACGCTATGTATTGTGCACTGATCTGAGTGCTTTCCAAGGATGATGATGAGGAAGAGGAGGATGTTTTGACACACAGTCTCACTCTGCCCTGGGTAGAGTGCTGGGGCATCATCATAACTCCCCCAAACTTCAAACTTCTGGGCTCTAGTGATCCTCCTGCTTCAGCCTTCCAAGTACCTGGCACTATAGGTGCCCACTACAATGCAGGGCTAACTTTTCTATTTTCAGTAGAGATGAGGTCTCACTTTTGCTGAGGCTGATCTCAAATTCTTAAGCTCAAGGGATCCTTGGCCTCCCAGAGTGCTAGGATTATAGGCATAAGCCATGGTGCCTGGCCTCCAAGGATTATTTTATTTCTTAGTACAGCCCCTTGGGTTATGTACTATTATTGAATCTAAAACATGATGCCTACTATATTACTCAGCGATTTCACTACTAATACACATCCAAGGAAAATGAAACCAGAAGTCAAAGGGACACCTGCACTACCATGCTTACTGTGGTATTATTCATAACAGGAATCAACCTGTGTCCATCGACAGATGAAGAAAGGATATATGGTATGTAAACATAATGGAATACCAACCAACTTTAAAAGGAAGGAAAGCCTGAATTTTCCATAACTCAAATGACCCTGCTGGGTATGATACTAAGGGAAATAAGTCAGGCTACAGAAAGAGAAAAGCCACATGATCAAAATTATACAGGCAATGTAACATAATGTCTGCATGGAAGCAGAGAGGAGAGTGGTGGTGGCCAGAGGCTGGAGGAGAGGGTTGATTGTATTCTTTGATGTTCACAAATATACAAAATTTTAAGAGGACACAATAAATAATTTTAAGAGACAGATTCAGCCATAAAAAAGGATGAAGACGTTAGAGGTTTCATATTAGCCTGGATGGGGTTGGAGAACATTCTCCTTAGTAAAGTACCACAACAATGGAAAAGCAAATATCCAATTTACTCAATATTAATATGAAAGCAGTAGATGGTTATGCCCACATGAGAGAAAAACACAATTAAAATCAAATCAAATGGGGGCAGGCGGGAGGTAGGAGGGGGATTGATAAATTCTCACCTAATGGGAACTATGTAGGGGAATATGGCATACCCCCTGGGTGAAGGGCTCAGCTACAACTTGGATTTTACATAAAAATGCAAAAAATATAACTTAATCATTTATGCTGTCATATTAATCTGAAATTAAAAAAAAGAAAGGTAGAGACTTTACATCCTTTGTATTTACCTGGATGGATTTGGAGAACATCCTCCTAAGTAAAGTATCTCAAGGATGGAAAAGCAAGTATCCAGTGTACTCAATACTAATATGAAACTAGTAGATAACAACTACAAATCTATACAAGAGGAAAGCACAATTAAATTCAAGAAGGGAGGAGGGGGGAGAGGGAAAGAGGAAGGAGGATGGGTGAGCTCCCATCTAATAGGCACAATGTGAGGGTACATGGCACAGGTCCTGGGGGCAGGACAGGAACACAACAGAAACTCCACCTAACAAATGCAAACATTGTAACCTAATTGTTTGTACTCTCTCATTAATCTGAAATAAAAAAGAGAGATAGTACAACAACATAACTATAGTTAATAACAATGTATCATATACTTGAAAACTGAAAAGAGCAGATTTTAAGTGTTCTCACCAGTGAGAAGGTTGTGTGAGGTAATGCCCATGGCGTCTGGCTTTGTATGGCCATCTCACAGTGTACATATCTGTGCCATAAAACATCATGTTGTGCACCATAAGTGTAAACACCTTTTTGTCAATTGAGATAAATAAATACATACATATGATTGCTAAAGACTCACCTGATGTAAAGTTTTCTACCTCACATACGAATTGATATTCTTTTTTTTATTGAATGGTAACTATGTACATTAATGCACTTCTGGGGTACAGTGTGGGATTCACATGTAATCCGAAATACTTCCATCAAACTGGTCAACACAGCCTTCATGCCATTTTCTCAGTTATCGTTTTAAAATGTTCACATTCTACTCTTAGAAAGAGTCACTTGTACCCCTGTAAGATAAACCTCAGAAGTGATCCCTCCAATCCCTCTCTCTCCACCCATTCCCCCCTCCCCTCTCCCTCCCCTCTCCCCATATTCTTAGGCTATTTGGTTATAGCTTTCATATAAAAGGTATAAATTAGTTTCATAATAGGGTTGTGTACATTGGATACTTTTTCCTCCATTCTTGCGATACTTTGCTCAGAAGAACATTCTCCAGCTCCATCCATGTGAACATGAAAGATGTAAAGTCTCCATTTTTCTTAATGGTGCATAGTATTCCATGGTGTACATGTACCACAATTTGTTGATCCATTCATGGATTGATGGGCACTTGGGCTTCTTCCATGACCTGGCAATTATGAATTGGGCTGCAATGAACATTCTGATACAAATGTCTTTGTAATTCTGCTGTTAATTGTAAGGACACCATCGATTGCATTTTTTGGGAAAATGAAATTCTATCATGTTAAACATATACATCAATTATAAGATGAATCTATTGACATATGTTAAAAATGTAAAAATAGGCAGCTTAATATTCGTGAAATATGGTAATGACCCTACAGTTCTTTCTTTTTTTTCTACAGTTCTTACTATTTACTACCTTCTACTTTACTGCACCATCAAGTAATTACAACAGGTATATTCTTTCTGATATTAGAATGCAGTTATTTTTGCTTATTAATTCACTGTGTGACCTTGGGCAAGTCCCTTTACCTGGTGGGCAGGAGAAAGGAAGAAGATTTGCAAGTACATTGAAAAAAAGCAAAATGGAATCCCTTGACATTATTCTGCCTTGTTTTCTCAGTCAACCTTTAGCACATCGTATCCTTCAATTTAAAATAAAAGACTACCAAATGCTACCTTTTTTAATTTTGAAAGTTAAATTCAAAAAAATCAAAACAAGTTATTAAGCCTGACTGCATATTCCTGCATATTCATGATTATTGTGAGGTTTGTTTAAAGATTAAAAAAAAAAATTCTGATTCTCACCCCTACCTCTTGAGTCATCAGCATTTGGGGGGATGAGTCCCATAATCTTATCTTTTTAACAATCTCCACAAGTTAATTTTCGCTGGTGCCTCCCAGCCTCACCTGGGTCCTAAGGGGTCTGGGTAATGACTGTGCCGTTGGTGGTCTTTACGGCTCTGTACAGAGGAAGCAGGGGACTTTTTTTCTCCTTGATGGTGGTCTCTACCATCCTGTATCTTCTTAACCATCATCATCTACTTTTGCAGCCAACTTTTTAATGGAATTGGCTCATCTGAATTCTCTGAGTGCATTTTTGTCTGGACCCTCAGCATTGGCAAACTGTTGGTTCTTCATCATTTGCTTTGTTACAAGTTTAATAAAAAAAAGGCACAACTTAGCTATAATTCACATTTTTCCCAATTAAGCATAGCATGCTTCTGAATTCTTAGGAACATAAAAAATGTAATTATCTAGGTGATAAACAGTGTCTTTTTTTTTTTTCCTTTGTGGACAGGAAGTAATGGACTTTGCGTCTGTCTGGATTTAACGTTGACACTAGAGGATAGGAATGCTAATCACTGAAGCTGCAATAAAAATAGAAAACTTAAAAACCCTCTTTCTTATACAAAATGATATCCTAAATTTCAAATGAGAAAAAGGCTATTAGAACTTCCCTACCTCCAGGGGTGTCCAACCTGTGGCCCAGGGGCTTCATGTGGATTATTCCAGGCCCAAATCTATGGTGTCAGATATCACAAAAATTATGCACAGATCTTTTATTTGCTCATCAGCTTTTGTTAGTGTTTGTGTATTTAATTTGTGGCCCAAGACGACTCTTCTTCTTCCAATGTGTGGGGGGAAAAATGTTGAAAGATATTAAAATTTAGCAATTAATTATCTCTAGTTCTAATCCAGTAAGCCTGCAAAATTAACATCTCGGATTCAGTTCATCTTTTTGCTGACTTTCTAATTTAAGGATTGGGACACAATGGATCTCCCTAGAAGATGTATTTAACAGAGGTTATTTTCTGTATTTAAATCTTTATTTTTTTTAACTCATGGTGCATTTTGTGCAATATTTTTATAACACTTTTCATGACTTTTTTTCCTAGAGGGGAAATTAATGGTAAATAATTCTAAAAAACAGAACGTAAATTTAGCTGACTCCCTTAATTTTTTGATTTATGAAAACTGTCAGAATACTGAAATTACCTATAATAGGAAAATATTTTCATGTAAATAGCTACACTATCATTTGTGTGACAGTGTGATTTGCAGTGCTCTGCTTTTTTTTATTTTTTGTTTTTTTATTAAATCATAACAGTGTACATTAATACTATCATGAGGTATAGTGTACTGTTTCTATATACAATTTGAAGTACTTTCATCCAACTGGTTAACATAGCCTTCTTGTTTTTTTCTTAGTTATTGTGTTAAGACATTTATATTCTACATTTAGAGAGATTCACATGTACCCTTATAGGATGAACCATAGTCATGATCCCACCAATCACCCTCCCTCCACCCACCCTCTTCCCTTCCCCTCCCCTTTTTTCCCATCTCCCCATATTCCTGGGCTGAAATTGGGTTATAGCTTTCCTATGAAAACTATAAATTAGTTTCATAGTAGGGCTGAGTACATTGGATATTTTTTCTTCCATTCTTGAGATACTTTGCTAAGAAGAATATTTTCCAGCTCCATCGATATAAACATGAAGGAGGTAAAGTCTCCATCCTTCTTAATGGTTGCATAGTATTCCATGGCACAGTTTTTATAAAGCTTAATTCAGGGTTGTAAGTGTTTCCATCACTTTAATATTGTTCATTTTACCTATTTGATAGGTTTTTTACCCTCCCCTCTTCCTCTACTCCCATTTGAATTCCAATGACTTTTATTTCTCTGTGCCCATGTGCCATCAATTAGTTCCAAATTATCAGCTCTCATTTTAAAAATAATTCTGCCCCACTTCTGAATCAAATGCTTTTCATTTAAGGTATTCTATCTAATGCCCCATTGTTTATACATTTTTGTTGAAGAGAACAGACACTACTGGTTCTCTCTGAGCTCAGAGCACTGTTCTATTTCCTCCTTTTTGATTTTTTTTCCTCATCCTCAGCCAGTATCCTCATGTCTAAATTTTGATTAACATTAGCAGAAAATTCAAGTAAGATTCTCTTGGAATCTTTAGAATCTCTCCCAGTTCAGCTCTTATCAGTACAGTTCCATAATCTCTAGCTGGTTTAACCACAACACACTTTCTTCAGTCTCCTCAGCTCAGTGGGCCAGGCTGGTTCTGGGTCTCCCCACACTCCTGCACGGGGACCTAGCAGTTTTCTCCAGGAAATGCAGGGAGAGGGTGAGTCAGAGAGTTATCTCATTTCTTTCCTTTATCTTTGTAACTATTGTTCTTCATTGTCTTGTGTCTAAAATACTGAGGCACGTTGATTCACACACACGTAGACAAAAATGTATTTTTTCACGTTTTTGAATGTATCCCTATATGTAGTAGAATATGCATCTGTTTGTGTGTATTTTAATATCTATCAAGTGTGAGAGTAAATATAATCCTTGTTTCCCCATCTTGGCTGAAAATAGTAATCACTGCTTTGCCTTTTTTTTTTTTTTTTAATTTTTGGAAATTTTCTGTCAAAACATGAAGAGCTCACGGTATTGGAGGAAAGGATAAATAAGGAAACAGGATCGTGTGGAATGTTAAGAACAGTAACTGTTTTAGAATCTTGTGTCGATGCAGCTTATCTTCCTATTATTTTGTTCTAGTATTGAATTCTAGGACTTGGCTAACTTTGGTGATATGTATTAATGAGGATTATACCTTTATATAAAAGAGACCGAGAGATAGGTGGAGAGGAGGAAAGGGAAGGGAAGGAAAGGGAAAATGAAAGGTTTGGTGATGAACGGAGCTATGAGCCTATGTCAGGTGACGTTCACACGAGGCCTCACAACAATAGAAGAGACTTCTCAAAAAAAAAAAGTTACAAGTGCTCTTACCCAGAGGAAAACATTTAAATTATGGTGACAAATTATCACCAAATATTGACCACATCCTAATTTATTTAAGGTGCTCCTTGGACATATTCATCAGAAAAGGAGAGTCACGTGGATACAGTGAGAGTAAGTTAAAATTTGTGTTGTATTCGTATTTATTTAATTTCTAATTACAATTAAATAACATTTTCTTAAGTTAAAATAAGTAATAAACATTTATTAGTAGTTCCTGTACTTTGCTACCTGGAGAAACATTGTTTGGGGTCTATTCATCTCCAAATATTCTTCTACAAAATCATATTGAGATCTTAACAGAGCTGAATTATTTTATTGTTGATTTCTTTTCCCAGTTACCTTTGCATTGTGTTTTAGTTCATTCTTACTTTAATAGTGCATAGTTTTGTACCGAATAGTGAAAAAGTAAAAAATTTTAAAAAGCAGGGAAAGAAAATAAAATCAGAAATGAATCCTACACTTTCTTCCCTTGAGCATTTCTCAAGCATTTTGACCACATTTCCTCACACAGCTTTTGTTTCTTGCACTTGAGCACCACAAATATTCTACCATTGTTTTTTCTTTCCTTTTGGAATGCTGGGAAAGCAGATAATTTTTTTCAAATACACATTTCCATAATGATCTATTTAAGATTAATTTGCTGGGTGGCACCTGTGGCTCAAAGGAGTAGGGCGCCAGCCCCATATATCGGAGGTGGTGAATTCAAACCCAGCCCCAGCAAAAAAAAACAAAATTAATTTGCTTAAATTTTAAGTTTTTTTCTTTTTTAATCATAAATTTTATTCAAGTGTGTTTAAAATTCTAAGGTAAAGGAAACTCTGTGCTAGCTGTCAGTCACAGTCCTGGACTACTTCTTAGAATGTATATTTCATAACTTTTTACATTAATTAATCTAATTGGCATTTATATGTTCCTTTAAATTTAAATTGATATTTATTCAATGTGTTTGACATTAATCACTTTATAAATTATTCAGTAAGTATTAATTACCCACTATAGTTTTATGTATATAAAACATTGAAATTATATGAAAATACTCTTGAAATACATAACATAAAATGTTATCTTCCTCTCCAATTACACATAAGAGTTAATTTTCATACATTTATTCACTACTTAATAATTTCTTGTTAATTTTATGAGAAAATTCCATTTAGGTGCATTACTAAAAATTTAAGTGCATTCATTCCATTTAGATATGTATACATGAACTGTGCATATAAACTAATAAATAGATCATGGGTGGTGCCTGGGCTCAAAGGAGTAGGGCGCCAGCCCCATATACTGAGGGTGGTGGATTCAAACCCAGCCCCAGCTGAACTGCAACAAAAAAATAGCTGGATGTTGTGGCGGGTGCCTATAGTCCCAGCTACTGGGGAGGCTAAGGTAAGAGAATCGATTAATTAAGCCCAGGAGTTGGAGGTTGCTGGGAGCTGTGTGACACCATGCACTCTACCAAGGGCCACAAAGTGAGACTCTGTCTCTACAGAAAAAAAAATAGATCAAATATTCTACAATACTTTGATTTGAGACCTAACTTCACCACTATCACTACTGAATATCATAGATATCTAATGTTTTATGTACAGAATATTTCATTTAGACCTATTAAGGAAAGCAAAGCTGCTATTCTAAGAAGTAATTAAATAATCTCTACTTTTTCCATGGCTGAGGCATACTATCTGTGTAGATGTACTTGAGTATTAATATTTTTAGAAGATAAATTCATAGAAATGGAATTATCAGATCAAACTTATGTACATTTAAAATGAAATTAGGTGCCAAGTAATGAAATTGAGTGAAACAGAACAAAACAACCAATTATCACACAATGTTAAATGGGATCCTTCCTCATTTGCTGTTATAGGTAAAAACACATAATTGACAAAAGCAGATGCCTTCTCCCACGTTTTAATGTAAACGTTTTTCACTGCTTTTGCACCATCTCCAAAATAGCATTAGCATCCTTTATCAAGCAATAGAGTGGAAGTGAGAAGGGAATAAATGTGTTCACCTTCACGTTACCACCCTCCAGGGAAGATGGCATTTGCACTCCAACTCCGGGCACTTCATGAAGAGGTACTTGGAGACATGAATATCTCTTAGGCAAGAGGTTTGAAACTTCAGAACTGGCAAATAACGAAGGAGACCCATCACAATCAGAATTCAGGGAGGGAGCTGATTTGAGACCTGTCAAGATTTTCAGCCCAAGAATGCTTGAGTTTTCCCAATGCTCAAGTAAATCTTTGGAAACCAACTGTGGTTGTGTAAACTTTAAAGTTAGGTAACAAAAGGCTTGTCTGAGTGTAAAGTTATTGCATCGAGGAAGTCTCTATGGGATAAACTGCCAAAGACAAAGACAAAGGCTAATGATAAACATAATAGCCATCTAGATGAGACATATTCTGGCTTGAGTAACTGCCAGTGGGATACTGCAAGGGGTGGAATCAACTA
Organism: Galagoides demidoff; assembly: GCA_963574575.1. Lineage (NCBI taxonomy): Eukaryota > Metazoa > Chordata > Mammalia > Primates > Galagidae > Galagoides > Galagoides demidoff. The sequence continues at coordinate 18,129 of CAUYQV010006534.1, forward strand.
AGAGCACTGAAAATCATCATAGGTAACAGAATTAGCTTTACCCATCTTTGCTAAAATAGTCCTAAAGCCAAATTGAATGTATACGAGCCATGCATAAATTTTTATTCTGTTTTCTTCCAAAATACATTTCTCCTGGCTCCAGTACAAGAGGAGCTCTCAAATCAACTATTGAGTTCCGGAAAGCATAGATTTACAAAGAGAAGAAACCATCTGTAATGTCTCTCTTCTCCATTATAAACTGCTCATAAGGGGTTTTTGAACCATTAATAGTCAATATTTTTAAAAATATATAATTAATTTATCTCTACAATATGTTTATTTTCTAACTTTTAGGTTGTTTTTTAATATTCTTATTCATTTTAATATATGTTATGTCATTAATGTATTCGTATAACGAATAGTTTTTGCTGTTGTTCTATAAAAATGAACAGAGCCACACGCTCAGCTCTGTTCTAAGTATTTTATATATTGTGGTGAACAGTGAGGAATGCAGTGTCCTAGCCCCTGATTTCCCTTCTTTGGCCAGCCACCATTATGACAGACTTTGGGGGATATAAAGGTCTTATCATTTCAGCCCAACTAAAGAAAACTTGGAAAGGCGCATTCTTCCTCCCAAGTTCCTTCAAGTGATCAGCTGAGATTGTTGCTCAGTCTGCCTTGAGCACTGAATGACTTCTTCAGCTCATTTTTTCTTTCTCATCCTCTGTTACACAGGTGTTAATGCTGAGTGCTTAAAACATCATGCATGCTAAACTTATGTCAAGAGTCTACAACTAGAAGAACACAATGAGCAATAATACAAAAGTTATTTTATATGGGGACTATAAATATTTCCATTTCAAGATAAGGAAACACAGAAATACATATATTTTCCCATAAATAAGTAAACATGTATCTCTGTTAAAGCCTTCTCCAAAATGTAGAGACTAATATTGTAAGAAATTTTAAAAAGTATACTAGGGAGCAGACTGATGAAGGAAAACAGCACATTTAGACCATTTTCTATTTGATCAGACAGCATGCCTATGGTATAAGGACCACTATTATTATTATTATTATTATTATTATTGTTATTATTATTATTTTGACCAGGGCTGGGTTTGAACCCCCAGCCTCCGGCATATGGGGTCAGTGCCCTACTCCTTTGAGCCACAGGCGCCACCCAGGACCATTATTTTTAAAGATAACAATACTTTAAATTTTTTCTGTCTTATCATTTTGGAAAAAAACAAACATCTGTCATGTCCAAGCATCTCGTCTTGTTCATTATTTCAGACATTAGGCCTATCGACTTATCAATGTGTGTCTTTATAGATCACAATCTTATTTCCCAACTTTAAAATACTTTTTCTTAAATCATCCCCATCTCCTCTTACTTAAAGACCATATGCCAGATTTAAAACCCCACATTACTCAAATTAGCTATTTATTCTAGAGGGACTTGAAATCCAGAAACTTCAGTGATTCGTCACAACAAAGGATGATTTGATAATCTGACATGCTCTCCTTCAGTCTAGTGGCTCCTTTCTTGGGAGTCACTCATTAATCTAGTCCCCTCCAATGTATGGCATCATCATTTCAAGGTGCAGCTTCCAACTCACTTTAGTATGGAAAGCAAAAGATAAAATATTATCCACCCTAAGAGGAATGCATATAGATTTGTTTAAAGTTCTTTAGTAACAAGTAAGCTCTACGTAAATACAAGAAGCCCAAGAATCATCCTGTTATTGTATTTCTTAGAAGGAGAAGCACACCAAATATTTATATAATATGATAATGCTACAGTCCTCCACTCAAACCAACATTATGGATAAAATGATGATGTACCATGTCTCCCAATAGGAGTCACGGGAGTCATTAAATGAGTGAGTTATGTGAAGTCATTCTGAATTCTCCAAATCTCAGTAAGGAAAATACTATTGTGAAATCATGGATCCTCAACACATTTTTTTTTCCCTTTTCTATTAATGTCCTATTTATTTTTGGTTGAGTCAAAAACTTATCAGTTCGTGGTCTAAAAGTATGGAGGAGAATTTGCTTTTATTAAAGTGCCACTGGTCTTCAAATGAAACATCCTTCCATGTTGATAATCTTCTAAAAGACTTTTGGAAAATTTCACAGTGTGAGACCCAAATAGTATCTTGAACATTATGAATCCTCAATAGCTATTTGCTTAAGGGTTAAACATTACAAGGTCTTTTAAAAATATAGTCAAAACTGCAGAGCATACGTTTCCTTACCCCAGAGATCCATTAGTTTTTTAGACTTTTATAATTGCAACTGTGCCCCTCAACAATTAGATTTTGTTATCATTTGGAAGTCTAAAGCCTTGGATTGTGCAATTTATAGGACTAAATATTGAATTAAACAGTATAAATATGTATCAAGTGTACACAAACTAAAAGACACCAAAATTATTAAGAAAATCAAATAAAACAAAGACTGTCAAACATGACTTTTTCTTAAAAATTATTTTTAGTAAAGTATTAAGATTATAGAAGAAAACTATGCTTATAGATTACTATTATTCATTTATATACTCAAACATTAGAAAAAATTTAAAGAAACTAAGATCCAAACACGTTTCCTTTGTATAAGTCCTTTTTAGTGAATTTCTTATATTTGAATATATAGAATAAATACATAAAATCTATGTATCTCAGACACAGATTAGAATGGCTGATTATTTTATTTTATTTGTTTGATTGTTTATTTATTCATTTATTTTTAGATAGAGTCTCACTTTGTTGCCCTGGGTAGAGTGATTTCGTGTCGTAGCTCACAGCTACTTCAGTCTGTGAGCTCAAGCAATCCCCTTGCCTCAGCCTCCTGAGTAGCTGGAACTACAGGTGTCTGCCAAAATATCCAGCTATTTTTAAAGACAGGATCTTGCTCTTGCTCAGGCTAGCCACCTACTCCTGAGTTCAGGCAATCCACCTGCCTTGGCCTCCCAGAGTGTTAGGATTACAGGCTTGAGCTACCAGACCTGGCCAGGAATGGCTGATTTTTAAAGTCATTTCCTAAGTATTGCAATTATGATTCCAGCTAATTGCTGTCTATCTCTTTTTCAAGTATCATAAACTAGTATCATGGATCGTCACCACATTTT